>JAKCPB010000940.1:0-70268 GCA_021442155.1 Cymbidium sinense
TACAAATGAATTAATTTACAATTAAGCAAAGGAATTCATTATTATGGGTCTTCAAGCTTTATTCTTCTTCTTTCTTCTTCTTCTCTTTCTTCTTCTTCTTCTTCTTTCTTTCTTTGGTTCCTTCTTTTGATGATTGGAAGGTGGATGCTAAAGCTTCACAAGGTGCATAAGATAGGATCTTATGACCAATGCTTATCCTAATCCCCATAACAATCATTCCAAAATCCTAATTATACAAATTTTGACATGAAAAGGAAAAGTGGAAATCTAACTAACACTTGTAAAATAAAGATTAGCTAAAACATACCACACAAATCTCAAGCATGTATATTGGACTTATCACCCCACACATGGGTGACTAAGTCCACTTGACCTATGGATTATGCTTAGGGTATAAAGTACTTGCAAGCAAAAGCATGTATATTTTTGTTTATGATAGCACCCCTTAAGCATAATCCCCTGTAGAAAGAATAGTTAGACTAAGCACATCCTACCATTCATTCTATGAGAATACACCCTAACATCCAGTATAAAACATATATCACAAAATAAAAACATAACACCAAACCATGCAGCTGACCTAACCTAAGGCTAGAAGTGGTGACTTAGGCTAATGTGTGAGCTTCAAATTTTCTAAGTGTGAAGAACATGTTCTACATAGAAGAGGGTTTCATTTAAGTTGTTTAAGTGTATTGGGTTGATTTTATTTCATGTTTCGATTTTGTTTAAGTGGATCCTACAATTAATTACTAAGTTATGAAGAGAGGGAAAGAGAAGAGAACTTCTTTTTCCTTCCCTAACCTAAGTAATTTCTAAAGTAGATTCACATTTTAGTTTCATTTAGGTGAATGTTTTGATCACATCTTTTGATCAATCCTAAGTTTAGATAATACTCTAAACAAACCTATTCAAAAGAAAGGCATTTTAAGATTAAATAAAATGAATCAAAACTCACATAACACACATTACTTCATTTCTTTCCCAACATATATAACATGAACATGGATGGAATCTAACCATATCTATACATGTAAATGAAAGTATTTAACACACTTTATGATGCATGCTAAGTAAACAATTTAAGGAAATTTAAGAATTGAATATGCACGATTTTTTTTCTTAAGTAAAAGAAGGGTTTTCGTTATCCAAATTTTCACATGCATACATGAAAGTAAGAAAGGCATAAGTGAGTTGCATTGTTAACCGTGAGGTGTAAGGTACAAGACCTACTTAGGTTACTTAAGCCTCAACCTTGTCCAGACTAATATACCACTTTCCTTAAATACAAATATGTATATAAAAGAAATAAAATAAAAAAGGAAAATGCAAAAGTTGTTTAATGGATTCATTTTATCTTATGAAATTTATGCATGCAAGTATAGGAACCCGTCTTAGGTGATAGCAAAAGAATGAATAGGGTATAGAATTAAGTAAGTGTTGGGTTCTTTTAAAATGAACCCTACATCTTACAAACTACTATTCAAAACTATGCTAACATAAGAAAGAAAGAAACCTATACTAAGCATGACTTTATAATCTATCACATGCAAACTTATAATTAAGGCATAAGAACACTTTCAAATTTGGTATTTGACTTATGTATTTTGAAAATAATTTGTATTTAGTAGTGATAATAGCCACTCATATTTTTTCTTTTAGCCAACACATGCAAATTTGACATAAAGTAAACAATTTCATTTAAAAATTTGAATTTCAAAATTATGAATACATTAAATCACATGGCATATAACTTAACATGTTGGGGAAAGATTCAAAGTATTGAAAGCATGTAAACAAAATCACTTCACTTAAATCCTAAAGACATTCCTATATAATAAAAAAATTTAGAATAAATCAAAGTGAATTTCATAGTAATTTTGTTTGAAATTTGATTTAATTTTGAAAAGGTGAGATGAGTTTGTTGTTGTAACCCATTACATGTGTTTGAAATTTTGTTTAATTTTAGGTAATTAGATCCATTTTATGTGTTATTAGGTTAAGGTATGAATTAAGTAGCTTAATTAACCCTTATACACCACCTTAGAAGAATCAACTAGATAATTATGAGCCAATGGGATGACATAAAACCCACAAATTTAAATTTGTAATGCACCTAATAATGAAAAGGCCTAATCCAATTTGGCTCATAATTAAAAGTTAATTAAGCTAAGAGGTTTAGCTTAAGTAATTTCAAAACACCCTTTCACACATGTGGATTGGGTTTTGATTTCCTTAATTGAACTTAGGCTATTAAACACCTAAGCATCTACCCAAAGTAGATTAATTAAGTTCTAAACTTTTAGAATTTTTAGAAATTTATTAAGGATTAATTAATGAGAGAAGAGGAGAGAAGAGGGGGTTTAGGGAATAGCTTAGGAAAAATGCCCCAAAAATATTCCATAAATCTCCTACTCATTGGATCTGACCTTAATCAACCCTAATCATAGGTTAAAATCACTAATCATATCCTAGTTATGCTTAATTACATAGAAGGGTAATTAAGGAAACCATATGCACTTTAATCAAGCCTCAATAAATCCCAAAAAAATTAGGGGAGCAGAAGTCATCCCCTAAAACTTACCCAAGAAATTTGAGATTAATTAGAAGCCTAATTAAAAAGTAATTAGTAAAATACACTTTCCAATAAAACCCAAATTCAGAGAAAAGAATAATTTAAAACTCATCAAAATTAATTTTAAAATGTTTTAAGTTTAATTATCTATCCATAGATTTTATTTCATTTTTTCTAAATTTTCTAGCAAGAGTTATGAATTTTTGAAGTTCTCTAAGTGAATTAGGAATTAATTAATGCATTTTATTAATCCCTAACTAATCCCTGGCTCATGACGCGACGCGTGGATGTGGGGGTCAGCGCCCCTTACACATGTCCTACCATGACGGGGTCACTTAACTTGTCGCCTCACGGATGGTGGCACGGCATACACGCTTTAATCCTCTACCGTCTGATCAAAGATCGAGGACTAAGGATCCCCTCATATTTTATATAAAAGGATAAATATATATAAATGTGCAAATAATCTAGTTAGATTCTTCCCGTTGATCAATAGAGATCGTCCATGATCAAGTGGAAGATCCAAGTTAGATCTAGCATGGAATCAAACCAAATTCAACCCACACCATCTAAAGAGAGAGGCAAATCCAAATCAAAATTGATGGGGTAAAAATTTCTTTCACAAAGCTCCACACCACATTGTGGTTACTGATCAAAAAATCCCATACCTCACCGGAGGTGATCATCGGCACTCGATTCCCATGGAGAAGCTTTGTCTGGTTAAGACAAAGCCTTGCTGAGAGTATGAGCACTTGAGGTTGAGTAGATTAATGTATGGACCAACTCCTCCTTGCTTGAGCTTCGGCTTTGATCCAACTTGATCCTTCCTTGCTGTGGGAACCCAATAAGCTTAGGTGCACTTGACCTCTAGATGAAGTGTGCAAGAGCAATTGGAAGGAAATTAAGTCAGGAAGAAATTGGCTAATGGATTGAGCTCCCCTATTTTTTCACTTTGCAAAATCAAGAAATGGGGAATTCTAATCCTCTCTAAAAAGCTTGGGAGTTCTCTTGATGATTATTTTGAGTTCCTTAGCTTCAATCTGAGGCAAGTGAGAATTGAATTGAATTAGGGGAGTATATCTCCCTTGAAGGATCAAAGAATGCTTGCCATTTTGATCCAATGATCATTGGGAGGGTTGTTTGATCTATTTTGCCATTTTGATCCATTAGTGGATCCAACCTCCCATGTGCTTGAATTTGAGCTTGAGAGGAGTTTGAAAATTGAATTTGAAGAGGTTAAGTTTGGTAGGGACCAAATGGGCTGATCCAAACCCATTGTTGGGTGCACCACTCATCACTAAGTCCCTTGAGCTTTAGAAAGCCTCAAGTGAATGTGAAGAGGGTATGACCAAATTACCTATGGGTTAGCAAAAATTTTTTCTATCTAGGGGTGGGATGGTCATTTTGCTATTTTTCCACTTTGGACATGTATGTGGAGAAACTAAGTTTGTCCAAGTTTCATTGAATTTGAAATCCATTTGATAGGTTTGGCTCATGTTGACCCATTATTTAGGTCAAAATGGGTCAACTTGGGTCAAGTTGACAAATTCAAATTAGGTCATACCAAGGGTTGGGTCAAGTTCATATGACCATTTGAAATGTTTTGGTGGCTTTGGTTTGATTTAATTTGGTATATATTTGATTTTGGCTCATATGATTCATTTAGGTCAAATGGGTCAAGTTGACTATTTGACCCATTTGACCTATTTGAGGTAGGTCAAGGGTAGGTTTAGGTTAGGTTAGTCATATGGATGGATATCTTTATTTCCAATCAATTTGTTAATTTTGCTCAACATGACCCCTTTAGGTCATGTTGGGTCTAAGGTCAATTGGGCTAGGTTGGGTCTAGTTGGCCAATTGAGGCTTTTTCAAGTTCCACAAGTGATTTGGAATGGACATGACCCATTGGTTCCAATTAATTTGGCTTAGATCAAGTTTTGACACATTTTGACCCTTTAGGTCAAAATCAACTTCAAGTGAGCCAATTGGGTTAAGGCTCAAATGTTGGCTTGGTCAAGTTCAAACATAGGTCATGAGTGAACTTAGATCAATGGTTTCAATCAATTTGGCCTATGGTGGAAATATGTAAGGTTTCATTTTGGGTTAAGTGTTGACTTGGTCAACCCTTAGGTTTGACTTGGTTTGACCCAATTTGATTGATTGATCATCCCATGATGATTGTTGATCATGATGAGAGGCAAATATGAGTTTGGTTCAATCCAATTTGGTTAGGATCAAAATTTGCCTCATAAGGGTACTTTAGGTCACTTTGGGTCAAGTGAGCCTAAGTGGGTCAAATGGCTTGGTCAAAGCTTGATTTGAAGTTGGTTGATCTTGTACATGGACTCATGATTGAAATATAAATCCATTTACAAGTGGTTTGAAGTCAAATGGGTTTTGATCCATTTGAAAATTTCATATTCAAAGGAAGAATATGAAAGGGTTTTGGGTTTGATTTTTTGATTTGGGTTTTGATTGAAAGATTGAAGTTTGGATTTATATATGAGCTCATGATTATAGGATTGATTGAACCATGAGAGAAAATCAAGGGTTTGGCTTGATTTGAAAGTGATTTGGCTAAGTTCAAGATTTTGACTTGAAAGGCTTATATTGGATTTTGAATGGATTTGAGTTTGATTTTTGGAATTGGTTTTGATTGTTTGAATTTATATTTCATTTATATATGTGAATATAAATGAGAATATAAATGATCATGAGAGAATTTCAAGGATTTGAAGTGATTTAATCATGATTTAGGTTAAATCAATTTAAAGAATTTAAGGAAATTTTAAATTGAAATTTAATTTTGAATTGGATTGATTGATTTATATTTATATTTCATTTATATATGAGAATATAAATGAGAATACAAATAAGTTTTAAGAAAAATCCCATGAGTTTGAATAGGTTTGATCATGATTTAGGTTAAATCCATTAAAGGAATTTAAAGGATTTAAGGAGTTTTAAATTGGAATTTAATTTTTGGATTTGAGTTGATTGATATTTATATTTCATTTATATATATGAATATAAATGTGAATATAAATAAGTTTTGAGAAAATCCCATGAGTTTGAATAGGTTTTGATCAAGATTTAGGTTAAATCCATTAAAGGGAATTTAAAGGATTTAAGGAAAATTTCATGAATTGATTTTGAATTTTGAATTTGATTTGATGGTTTGAATTTATATTTCATTTATATATGCATAAAAATGAGAATATAAATAAGGTATGAGAAAATATCAAAGGTTTGAATATTTGAATCATGATTTTGGTTAAGTCCTTAAGGAAAATGGACATAAGCAAAATTTGGACTTAGGATATTTTGATGGATTTTGATCATGGGTTTCAATCATAGATTTCAATCATGGAGTTCAATCATGGAATTGATTTGAGTTTGGAGAAAATCAATTAAGATTGATTTGGAGTTTGACTTGGAGGAAAGAAGGTGAGGAAAGGTTTAAGCTAAGGGCAGGGAAGTTTTCCTAACACCCTAAGGCATGACCTATTCCTATGGCTAACTCTTCTAAGTCTCTAGGGCTAGGTTGGAGTATCCACCTAATCACTAGATGTGTCTTAAGACTAAGGAACTCTTAAAGTCTAAGAGGAGTCCTATGCCTAAGATGGAGGGGTTGAGAGCTCATTCTAAAAATGAGGTCAACACTCCCTCAAAATCAACAAGTCTATTCTCGTAAACTTGGCCAAAGTTTAAAAATAAAAGTAAAAGAAAAAGAAAAAGAAAGAGCAAAAGAAAAAGAAAAGAGATGAAAAAATGGAAAAGAAATAAAAGGGAGTAAAAATAGACTTAGAGGAGGAAGTGGAGCCTTACATTAGATTCCACCCACATTTTGTTACTCCATTCAAACATATGGGTAGATGACCGACTCCACCAGTGATGAAGAGGCAAGAGGCAATCCTGTGGGTGGAAAACCTCTTTATTGGCCACCCAATAGAAGATATGTCCCATCTACCAGGAGTACACCTATTATCCATATAGACATAAAATCTAGTTCATAGGATGAGTCTTATATAGTTAGCACACCAACCAGCTCTTCTCAGTAGTAGATTCCTTTGAGGTGACACTCGAGCAAGATAGCGATGAAGATCAGGATCCAAAGCAAAGCATAAGTGTATCTAAGTCTATATGGAAATAGTTGTAATCAGTTGGGAATCTTAGCTCTAACCCCACTTTCCTCTCAAAAGGTAAGTGGTTAGTAGTTAAGAAAGCCCTAAGTCATCCACAGGTGTGAAGACTTAGATATTCTTTCTAGGAGCATCATCCTTAAGTCAAGAAGTTGATGTAGAACTTGAGGATGATTCATATAAAGATTTAGTAGAATTACTTTTTGGTACTTTCCTTGTGTTCATAGTTTAGCAAAGAAATGGTTAATCCCATATACTTGGTAAAAGCACAAGTCGACATTTTGAAAGAATATGGAAGAACAAATGCAGAAGTTCTTAATCAAGACCTGGACTAGGATTTGGTATAGTGAGTCCAGTCGATGATGACGATTACTGCATAATCATCACCAATTATTTGGAATTTGACAGATTTTTTTTTAAATCACACTAACTCATATGAGGAGCTATCCTTATAAACTTCAGATGATCCAGATGATTTTGAAGTCAAAGATGCCAGAGTTCAAGAAGAGATCAAGTCAACCATCGATGAGCTCAAGAAATCAACTTAGAATTGAAGAAGATCCACGCCCAACATACATGTTCTTTGTTGAATGAAATTGAAACCAATGACTTAGTTAGCTATTGAGAGTTTAAGGACTACTTTAGGGAGTTATGAAGAGATGCCTGATTGGCTCCTCTAGTCATCCATAAACTAGCAATAGAGCCTACCGCTAACCCTATCAAGCAAGCTCCTAGATGCATGTGATTAGACATAGAACAATATCATTTATGAAGTCAAGAACCGATCAATGTTGGCTTCATCCAAGAGAAAATACCTACCGGTTAGCCAACATCATCCCAATTAAGAAAAGAATGACCAAATTCACATATGCATCAATTTTAGGATTTAAATAAGGCATGTCTAAAAGATGAATTTCCACCACCAATCCTAGTCGATGGTGGACATTGCTTCATCTCATGCGCCTTTCTTTCATGGATGGCTCATCTAGATATAATCAAATAAAGATGGCCTCAAGATGAAAGAAACACTACTTTTAGAACCCCAATCGAATCTATTGCTATAAGGTCATGCCTTTCAGCCTTAAAAATGCTGGTGCTACATACCAGGGGCTATGACTTGAATCTTCGATGAACTCATTAATCATCAAGTTGAGTGCTATGTCAATGATCTCGTGATCAAAAGTAAAGAAAAGGAAGAACATCTCTTTGACTTAAGAGTAGTTTTTGAATAGTTAAGATAATTTAACCTCAAAAGAACCACCTAAAGTGTCCTTCACGTAAATTCCTGGCTATTATTAGACGTTATTTTAAAAAAATTAATCTTAGAGAATATCAATATGGATATTAGAAATGCCACCCCCTAAAATTTAACTTAACTCAGATCATTCCAAGGGTGGTTGGCGTATCTAAGATGCTTTATATCCAACCTATCGGGAAGATGTCAACCATTCTCAACACTCAAAAAGGATGCCAAGTTTAAGTGGATGACAAGTGTGAGCATAAACCTTCAAAGACATCAAGCATTACCTGAAGACACTGTCAGTTCTATTCCCCTATCCCGGCAAGCCATTCATACTTTACATTGCTATGTTAGATGACTCCCTTTGTGCTTTGTTGGCCCAAGCTAATGATGAAGGGAAGGAAAATGCACTCTACTACCTTAGCCATCATCTAATCCTTACTGAGGCTAATTATCCACCCATTGAGAAGCATTGCCTAACTTTAATCTTTGCATCCCAAAAGCTACAACACTACATGCTTCCTCATATGGTGAACTTAATCTCTAGGATCAATCCACTATAGTATCTCATGAAATGGTCGATGCTATCTATGGTTGGCACGATGGTCCATGATCCTCTCACAATTTGACATTACCTTCATACCCTTCATGCGAAAAAGATAAGCGCTAGCAAATTTCTTAGCAAGACACCCACTTTGACTCTCCACTTAGTGATGATCTCCCCAATGAACAAATCATGAACATATGGGATACTAGCATTCACTATTGGGAGATGTACTTTGATGGTGCAGCTTTCTCTAAAAGAAGAGAAGAACCATAATCTAATATTCCGTGAAAGGGGGTAGAATAGTTCTCTTAACTCCTCATGATGTGATGAGATTCTCATATCATCTATCCAATCCTTGCACTAACAACAAAGCCAAATATGAGGCTTTAATTGTCAGCCTGAAGTTAGCCATTACTCTAAGCATCTAGAACATCAACATCTTTGAGGATTCTCAGCCAATTATCAACCAAATCATTGAGACCTATAAAGCTATAAAGCCTAAGCTCCATCATTACCATAAGTACACCATGGAGTTATTAGCCCAAATCCTAGAGGTTACCATTTATAATATTCCTTAAGGAGATAATGCTACAGCATATGCTTTACCCAAGCTTGCTTAGGAGTTGACATGTCCAAAGGATGAGTCTATATCAATAAAGGTCCAAAATAGACAAGTCTTATCTCTTATTGATATTGAACTCATCAAAAAGTATTCTCTTGAAGGGGAGGTTACCATTGCTAAAAAGGATGAAGAGTTAGATTGGAGGCAACCACTCATAGATTACCTAAATAAAGATAAACTACCTCAAGAGAAGTCTCAAGCCCATCAGATGATGCAAAGAGCACTTTCTTATGCTCTTATGGATGGTGTCTTATATCAGAGATCTTTCGATCATATGTGGTTATGTTATTTAGACAAGCATGAGGCCCATAAGATTGTGACTGAGGAATGCTCAGGATTATGTGGAGCCAACCAATCCGGTCTTAAGATGAAAGCTAAGATTAAGAGATTAGGATACTACTGGCCATCGATGATCAAAGATTGTGTGGATACAACTAAGAGATGCCACCAAGTCAAATACATAGTGTGGTCCTATACCAACCACCCAATATTCTGCATCTTACATTGGCCTCATGTCCATTCGAGTGTTGGGGTACCGACATAGCGGGTCTGATTGATCCTCCTTCTTCCAAGGGACATCGATTCATCTTAGCTGCTACTGACTACTTTTTCAATGGGCAAAGGTGATTCCACTCAAAGAGGTCACAGCTCAGTATGTGCTCTAATTTTTTAAGAACCATATCATATATAGGTTCAGAGTACCTCGATGAATTATATCTAGTAATGGTATTGCATTTAAGAGCACTGAGATCAACAACTTTGCCAGGAGACACAACATAGATTGGAGATATTCTACCACCAACTACCTGAGGGCAAATGACTTAGTTGAAACCTTCAACAAAACTCTCATCTTGCTAAAGAAGACCCAACAATAATAAGCGATAGTGGTGGCATGAGCAAGTTAGTGAAGCCTTGTTACTACACACATATACAACTCCAACTCAATCTACTCCTTTCTCCTTAGTGTATGGGTCTGAAGCCATTATACCATTAAAAGTCTAACTCTCATCACTAAAGATAGCTGTGGGTAGCAAGATGATAATAGAGTAGAATGCCAAGTTGCAGTTAGAAGAGCTTGAAGGTTTGGAGGAGAGACACCTGTGAGCATGCCAAAACCTTGAGTTGTACAAAGCTAAAATGATTCAAGCTAACAACAAGTTGGTCCGTCAAGTGCTTTTCAAATAAGAGAGCTTATTTTAGTTATAAGGAGACTGATTATTGCCCGTCATAAGATGGGAGGCAAGTTAGAACCCACATAGGAAGGCCCTTTAGCCATATAGAAGGCCTACTAATGAGGATCTTATCAGCTTATTAATCATAAGGGAGCCCATATGCTTCCAATCAATGAGCTTTACTTAAAGAAATATTATAAATAATGTTTGAAAATAATTATCATCAATAAAAATTTCATTTAGAATTCAATCTATTCTATGTCGAAAGCATTCTTATTTTCTAATCTACCATGATGTGTTTAGGGTAGGTGTAAGGAACCCGAGAAGCATCCTATCCTTCATTGACACAACATAAATATAAACTACACTCAAACATATAAAACAAATACATATCTTTTATCTCGAGCAACTCTGAGTTGAGATAATGCCCCAACAAGACTCACTAATCTCTGGCTGACGTATACCTCGCTAGTGTGTCACCCGTGGTGTTCTTACTTTGGAGGATGTAAGTCGCTATGCTTTCCTTCCTTACTTGACAACCACAATGCCTTGTTAGTTTGGTAGCCTTAATGTGTGGCCGTAGTTACCCTCATGGCTTCATTTAAGAGGATGTGAGTCTACTACACTTTCTTCTTGTATTAGCCTTCGTACACTGACTAGGTCAATTATATTTGAGGTTTAAGATAAGTCCCCTAATGGATCCTTCCCTCTTGACTGCTTCAAGTCTAGGTCCAGTCCTTCCTCGAGGCTCCCTACTTAGTAGTCACTCTAGGTCAGATAACATCTATCCTAGATGATGACTCTCGATGATCGCCCACTTGGAAAGTTGTTGGCCTACATGCTTTCTTTCTAGATTGATCGTTGCATACCGACGCACCTTAGGTTGGTTGGTTCTCACTATGCTGACTGATAAACCACTCATGCTAATGGATACACCTTAGGTTGGTTGGTTCTCGCACCATAGGATACACCACTCATGACAGATGTAAGTCTGCCATGCTTTCTCTTTGAGTTGGCCACCGTACACCTATAGGCTTTCTTTTCCAAGGATCAGGATAATGCCCCTAAAAGCACCTTCCTTGTGGGAACTATATTTGGATCACATCCTTTATGACCCCATTTAGACACTACCTGGGCTACTATCGGATTAGATAGTTCTCCTTTTATAGTAACCATCCTTGTGGTTGGAAAATCCATCATGTGAATGTGCAGATTCTCCCTTGGTCTAGTGAATCTAAGATAGGTCAAGGCCTACATAGCCCTTTCTCAGTGTGGTCCCTCACACACCAACAGGGTCCATACAAACATATAAACAAAATATATATTCACTTATGGATTAGGAGAACACCCCTAGTGGTACCTTTTCCTAAGTAGACATCCTATCATTAGGGCAGTGTTAGCAAAACTCCCTATAAGAATCGCTTGGCTACTCTTGAGTCAATATAAGTCCCTAGTAGCATTCACTTAGTAGTCACCCCTAAGTTGGGTCATTTTATTGTGCTACCAACAGGTCACCCCAGCAATTATTCCCTACTTTAGAAGATGTAAGTCGACTATGCTTTTTTTTCAAGCACAGTAGTTGCACACCGAAAGGCAATCCCTTAGGTTAGCTAGCTCTACCCCACATCCAGTAGACTATCCCTTTGGATTTATAAATCTGAGATAAGACTAGTTCAATATGCCCCTTCTCAGTGGGTCCATCGTACACTGACATCATCCATAAATTAAATCTATCAAACTTGACTGAGCTCACATCCCCAGCAGATATGCCTTCAATTCAAAAGCAAACTAAACCAAACAAACTGTATCAAATCACATAAAATTAAGATAAAATTAATCTTGACTACCTTTGAGTTGACATAAGTCCCCAATGGCATTCACTCAGTTGTCACCCTAGGTCCAGTTTGATTTGTTGTGCATCCAACAGGTCACCCCAACTATTGTTCCTCACCTTGGAAGATGTAAGTCTGCTACGCCTTCTTCCTAGCACAGCCGCTGCACGCCGAAAGGCAAAATTAAACCAACTCCTCTAGTTGAGTGTAAATCAAAGAACTCTAACCAAACTTTTATTCCAAGTGGATACATCCCCAAACAAATCTATGAAATCAAACTCAAATCCTAATCCCATAGCTCAACTTGCTTCCCTAGAAACTTCATATACCCATCCCGTGACTCGAGCTGATATCTCTAACAAATATGCCTCCACATCAATTAAAACAAAATAAATTAAAGTCAATTCAATGTTAATCCTCGATGGATTATAGATTCTTATCCCCAGCAGATCTTCTTTCCATAAATCATATAGTCAAACCAAATTCAAACCTTATCCCCAATAGATTTTCTTCTTCTATGACCTCGACATAGACTCCTCACATGTCTTGTTCAATGCATGTGTGATCCCTTTCTCTCCATTTCCTTGACATGGAATTCTCATCAAATCTTATTTCTTCTCTTATGCACACCTTTAATACTTCAACCAAAAGCCTAACAATTTATATGTTCAAATTACATCATCTTAATATTGTAATCAACATTTTATGATTTGTGATTTTACAAGCTCAAACTAACTATACAATATGATGCTAAACATATTATTGTGTGAATTAACACACTATATTATATTATGATATATGATGTTATATTATAATTTGCTATAATATAATATATTGTCTAACATTACACCTCATTAGAATCACTTAAAAGGAATAAATAACAAAAATTTCTCAAAATATGAATAACGTTCATTTTGGATGTAAAATTGTAATTTTTCTATTAGAAATGGTACAAAATAGCATAATTTTGGTGTTGCTTCTTGGTGTGTGCCGTGAATTTGGCCAAATTCTTCCATCTCAACATTCAAAACATTTTTGTGAGTTTTGACCCAATGTATTGTAATAAAAGTAAAACACACTAAAATGTACAATAACATTTAGTAACATACCACCACTTTCATATATATGTGAAGTTATATTGTTATATACATTGAATTTTAATATGCTTTCATATAATATATTATCTTACATTACACCTTAAAATGAATCACTTTAAGCAAAAAGTTTATAAAATTTGGTTGAAAAATGAACATTTATTTTGGATGCAAAATTTCATTCTTGTGATTAAATGACACACCATAGCACACCCCCAATGATGTTCCCTAAAGCTTACCTTAAATTTGGCCAAATCCCATCATCTCAGCGTATAAATCAATATTTTTATAAATTATACCAGTACAAACTTTACTACATCATACTATAACAAACTAAAATATGCTATAATCCATGATGCTACACTATATTATGAAATCCTATATTATAATACAATATAACATATTATATTATATATTGCATATCACATCAAGGGATTGCTTAAGATAAAAAGTCATAAAATTAGTCTAAACAATAAAAAACTAAATATTTTAGTCATATCACTTACATATTTTAAATTGAAATAATATATTATGATGCCATGCTCTACCTATTATGAATTTGGCCAAATTCCACCATTTTAAAGTCTAAATCAACATTTTTATAAATAATTCAAGTGTAGGCTCAACTGCATGATTGTAAAATACTAAAATAATTTAAAATGCGTATAATAATTTATTATGATATATGATGTTATACTATGCTACAACATATAATATTTATTTTGAACCTAAAATTTTACTTTTTAGACTACAAGTGGCATAGCACACCTTTGGTACTACAACCTAATTCCTAATTCAAATTTAACAAATTTAATCATCTGATTTATTAAATCAATATTTTTATGATTTATATTAATATAGACTATAGGGCACAATACCATAATATATTAAAACATTTCAAAACATCTTATAACATCCAAAAACATATCACTACATACTCAAATATATGATGCTACATTATACTATAATATATGGTAATATAATATGATTTAGGGTTAGGGTTTAGGGTATTCAAATCTCTAATAGTCAAAGGAAAGTCTCTTGAAGACATTTTCTTTAGCTACCATAACTATGTTAGGATTAGGTCATTCTATAGATCTACTCCTAATGATATCTTTATTCAAGGTTTAGGGTTTAGTTGTGGGTTTGGGGGTTTGTGGGTAGATTAGGTTTAGGGTTTAGGGTTTAGGGTTTCAGGTTTAAGGTTTAGGGTTTAGGATTTATAAACCAGTAAGCTTAGTTTTATTTATTTTATTTAGTATATTTTTATTTATTTTAGTTTATTTTATTTTTAATTTTATTTAGTTTTATTTTTTATTTTTTTTAGCTTAGTTTATTTATTTTAGGTTTATTTATTTTAGTTTAGGTTTTTATTTTAGTTTATTTTTAGGTTTAGGTTTAGGTTTATTTTTTAGTTGAGTTTTATTTTTATTTTATTTTTTAGGTTTAGGTTTTATTTTTTATTTTTAAGTTTGGGTTTAGGTTTTTATTTTTTAATTTTTTAGGTTTAGGTTTTAGCTTTTATTTTAGATTCTATTTTTCTAGTTTATGTTTTGGTTTATTTTAGTTTATTTATTATATTTAGTTTAGGTTTAGGTTTAGGTTTAGTTTATTTTGGTTTAGGTTAAATTTTATTTATTTTAGTTTAGTTTATTTTAGTTTAGGTTTAGATTTATTTTATTTCATTTATTTTATTTTTTCTTAGGTTTACATTTTTGTTAGTTTAGGGATTAGTTTTATATTTTATTTATTTTACGTTTATTTTTATGTTTAGGTATTTATTTATTTTTATTTAATTTTATTTTATGTTTTTTTTATTTTACGTTTATTTTTTATTTTATTTAAATTGTTAGGTCTATTTTATTTTTTTAGTTTTGTTTAGGTTTTTATTTATTTTATTTTAGTTTATTATTATTTATTATTTTATTTTATTTTAGGTTTAGGTTTAGGTTTTAGTTAAGTTTTTATTTTATTTTATTTATTTTATTTTATTTAGGTTTAGGTTAATTAATTATTTAATTATTAAGTTTTATTTAGTTTAAGTTTAGGTTTTAGGTTTTGGGATTTGGATTATGATTTTAGGGTTTAGTGTTTAGCTTTAGTTTGTGGTTTTGAGGGTTTAGGGATTGGGGATTAGGATTTCAGTTGGGTTTTGTTTAGTGGTTTAGGTTTTAGTTTTGGTTTAGAGTAATAGTTGTGGTTTAGGGTTTAGTCAGGTAGGTGTGGGTTTGTGGGTGGTTTTGTTTAGGATTTAGGTTTAGGATTTAGATTGTGGTTTGGGATTTGATTCGTGGTTTTTTTTTTATAAATTAAGCAAACCGACAGTTTATTTTATTTATTTATTATATTATTATTATTATTATTATTATTATTGGTTTATTTTTTATTTTTGTTTTATTTTATTTTATTTTAGTTTATTTATTTTAGTTTATATTTTTATTTTAGTTTATTTTTAGGTTTAGGTTTAGGTTTATACTTATTTTTAGTTTATTTTATTTTATTTATTTAGGTTTAAGTTTTTTTTTAGGTGTAGGTTTAGGTTTTTATTTTATTTATTTAGGTTTAGTTTAGGTTTTTATTTAAGGTTTATTTTATAATTTATTTTTTTTTAATTTAGGTTTATGTTTATTTTTAGTTTATTTTATTTTATTTAGTTTAGGATTTAGGTTTATTTTATTTTAAGTTTAGATTTAGGTTTTATTTATTTTAGTATAGTTTATTTTAGTTTAGAGCTTATTTTATTTTTTATATTTTAATTTTTTTTTTTAGTTTAGGTTTAGGTTTTATTTATTTATTTTAGGTTATTTTAGGTTTAGTTTTATGTTTAGGTTTTTAATTAGTTTTATCTATTTTAGGTTTATTTTAATTTTATTAAACTTTTAGTTTTTATTTTATTTAGGTTTGTTATTTTAGGATTATTTTATTTTTTTATTTAGGTTTTATTTATTTTATTTAGTTTTAGTTAGTTTTAGGTTTAGGTTTAGTTTAGTTTAGGTTTTATAGGTTTTATTTATTTTATTTTATTTTATTTTTATTTAGAAGGATTTTATTTATCTTATTTTAGGTTTTATATAGTTTAGTTTTAGTGTTTTCATGGTTTGGTAGGGTTTAGGTTTATGGTTGTAAGTTTTAGTTTGTGGTTTAGGTTTGTGGTTTATGATTTAGGGTTTTGGTTTAGGATTTTTTTTAATATTATTTAGTTTATATTTTAAAAGTAACCCACAGTTTATGTTTATTTTATTTATTTTATTTTATTTTATTTAGTTTTTATATTTTATTTTATGTTTTTATTTTTTAATATATTTTTAGATTTAGGTTTATAGGTTTATTATTTTATTTATTTATTTTATTTTATTTTTTGGTTTAGGTTTTATGTTTTTTTAAGTTTAGGTTTTATTTTATTTGCTTTGGTTTAGGTTTTAGGTTTTTTATTTTAGGTTTATTTTTAGGTTTTATTTTTAGTTTAGTTTAGGTTTATTTTATTTTATAGGATTTTAGGTTTAGCTTTATGTTATTTTATTTTAGGTTTAGGTTTTTATTTATTTAGTTTAATTTATTTTATGTTTATTTTATTTAGGTTTTTGGTTTATTTAGGTTTATTATTTATTTATTTTTATTTTATTTTTAAGTTTATTTTTTAGGTTTAGTTTTTAGTTTTATTTTAGGTTTATTTTATTTTTTATTGGTTTATTTTATTTAAGTTTCATTTATATTTTTAGGTTTTATTTTATAACATTTTAGTTTATTTTTATTTTATTTTATTTTCTTTTGGTTTAGTTTAGTAGGTTTTTGTTTTTTATTTTATTTTATTTTGCTTTTTTTTAGGTTTAATTTAGTTTAGGTTTTAGGTTTTGGTTTTAGGGTTTAGTTTTATTTAGGGTTTAGAGTTTAGGTTAGTGAGGGTTTCAGTTTAAGGTTTAGGGTTTGAGGGTTTAGGGTTTAGGATTTGTGGGTTTTTAGGGTTAATTTATGATTTAGGTTTTAGGGTTTTGGGTTTGTTTAGGTTTTAGGTTTAGAGGTTTTAGGGTTTAGAGTTTAGGTTTTAGGTCTAGGGTTTAGGTTTTAATTTAGCATTTAAGATTTTTGGTTTTTTTCTTTTAACAAAGAAAAAATTTAGATTCAATATTTCTTCTTTTCAATTTCATCAAACAAGTAACACACCAAGTTTTCTAAGACATATAAGCAATGACATAGATAAAAGATGAGTACACATAGAGTAAATAAAAAAATCATAGATAACTAGAACCATCTCTATAATAAAGACACAATTCTATAAGAAGTAGATCCGATCAACCGTTCTTCAATTTCTCCTCTTCCCATCAAAACCACCCCAACCTCTCTAGTAGTGGGATCCACCATCATATCCCCGATCTCTCCCTCTACCACCACCATGGCTATAACCTTCGTCGCTCCTCCCACCTCCATAACCACCACTGCTTCGACCACAGCCTCCATATCCACCAGCACCTCCAGATCCCCCACCACCACTGCGATAATTATCACCTCCGCCACCTCCATTAACTAGACTGGCATTGATGTTCCTTCCATCAAGGTTCTGACCATTCTTAGGGTTTAGGTCTATTAAGTTTTAGGTTTAAGTTTAATTTTTAATTTATTTAGTTACTTTAGGTTTAGGCTTAGGGTTTGGGGTTTGTGGATTTAAGGTTTAGGTTTAGGAGGGTTTGTTATTTAGGGAGGGTTGGGTCAGTGGTGGGAGAAGGTTTAGTGGTGTAGGGTTAGGTTTAGGGAGGATTTAGGGAGTTTAGGTTTATGGTAGGGTTGAGTTTAGGTCAGTGGTTTTAGCCAGGAGTGATTTTAGTGAGTTTTGGGGTGGGTTGGAGAGGGTTTAGATAGGCTTGTGGAGGTGGAGGGTTAGTTAGGGAGGGTTTAAGATTTAGGTAGGGTTTAGGTTTAATGCAGCAGTGGTTAGTGTGGTGGTTTAGGGATTTAGGAGCATGATTTAGGGTAGGGAAGGTTTTTTAAATTAGCAAACCCATAGGTTTATTATTTTGTTTAATTTATTTATTTTAGTTTATTTATTTTTATATAGGTTTATTTTTTATTTTTATTTAGTTTAGTTTATTTATTTTAATTTAGGTTTTTTATTTTAGTTTATTTTTTAGGTTTAGGTTTAAGTATATGCTTATTTTTTAGTTTAGTTTTATTTTTATTTTATTTTTTAGGTTTAAGTGTTATTTTTTATTTCTAGGTTTTGATTTAGGTTTTTATTTTATTTTTTTAGGTTTAGATTTTAGGTTTTTATTTTAGGTTTATTTTTTGATTTTATTTTTTATTTTATTTTATTTTATTTAGTTTAGGTTTAGGTTTTTTTTTTAGTTTAGTTTATTTTAATTTAGGATTAGGTTTATTTTATTCTGCTTATTTTACTTTTATTTTAGGTTTATATTTATTTTTTAGTTTAGTGATTAAGTTTTATTTTGTATTTATTTTAAGGTTTTTTAGGTTTTTTTAAGATTTAGGTGTTTAATTAGTTTTTATTTTATTTGATTTTTATTTTATGTTTAGTTTTTATTTTTTTTTGGTTTTCATTCTTAGGTTTATTTTATTTTTTTAGTTTAGTTTAGGTTTTTATTTATTTTATTTTAGTTTATTTTTAATTTTTATTTTATTTTATTTAATTATTTTATTTAGTTTAAGTATTTTTTATTAGTTTATTTAAGTATCTAGTCAGTTAGGTTTTAGGTTTTAAGATGGTTTTGGGTGTCTTGTGGCCCAGGGTCAGTTTGGGCCTGTTTAGGTTTAGTGGCCCAGTTTGGGCTCAGTTTAGGGTTTGGCTAGGCCTGAGGCTCAGGACTCAGCTTGTGGTCTTTGGGTCAGTGGTCCTGGGAGCTCAGTGCCCAGGGTGGTCAGGGTCATGCCTCAGTTTTTGGGAGGTGGGTTAGTTTTCAGGCCCAGGGTGTCAGGGCCTGTAGGGAGGGTTTAGGTCAGGGTGCCATTTTGTGGCCCAGGGCCCAGGGCCTAGCTCAGGTAGTAGGTTTGTGTGGTATAAGGCATAGATCTAGTTAGGTTAATTTAGGTCTTGTGGTCTGGTTTGGGTTTTAAATAAGCAAACCAGAGTTTATTTTTTAGTTTATTTATTTAGACATTTTTATTTATTTGGTTTATTTATTTTTGGTTTATTTATCTTGTTTTGGTTTTATTTTAGTTTATTTTTTTTAGATTTACTTTAGTTTTTTATGCATATTTTAGTTTTATTTTTAATTTTATTTTTTATGTTTAGGTTTAATTTTTTTATGTTTATATTTAAGTTTTTATTCTTTTTCATTTATGTTTTAGGTTTTTATTTTAGGTTTATTTTTAGGTTTATGTTTTAGGTTTTTTAGTTTAGGTTTAGGTTTATTTTTAGTTTTTTTAATTTAATTTAGTTTAAGGTTTAGGCTTATATTTTTATTTAGGTTTTATTTATTGTAGTTTATTTTTGTCTGTTTAGGTTTATTTTATATTATTTATTTTAGGTTTAGTTCTTTTTTAGTTTGTGGTTTTTTTTTAGGTTTTATTTTAGGTCTATTTTAGTTTAGTTTTTTTTAGTTTTTTATTTAGTTTATATTTTGTTTTATTTTAGATTTATTTTATTTTATTTAGGCTTCTTATTCCAGGTTTATTTTAATTTAGTTTTGGTTTTTTATTTATTTTATTTTAGTTTATTTTTTATTTTATTATATTTTATTTTATTTTTTAGGTTTAGGTTTAGTTTTAGTTTTTATTTTATTTTATTTTATTTCGATTTAGTTTGTTTTATTTATTTGATTATTAGGTTTTATTTAGTTTTGGTTTGGGTATTTAGGTTTTTAAGGTTTAGGGTTTAGGGATTAGGGTTTTGGGTTTAGGGTTTTAAGGTTTGTTTTTAAGGTTTAGGGTTTAGGGTTAGTATTAGGTTTAGGATTTAGAGTTTAGTATTTTTTTAAAATTATATAAACTGCATTTAGATTTATTTAGATTATCTTAGTTTATTTTATTTTACTCTGTTTAGTTATATTTTTTATTTTATTGGTTTAGTTTATTTATTTTAGGTTTATTTAATTTAGTTTATTTTGTTTTATTTTTATTTTGGGTTTAGTTTAGGTTGATTTATTTTAGTTTAGTTTCATTTTATTTTTATTTTTTAGTTTAGGTTTATTTTTTTTATTTTAGGTTTAGTGTAAGTGTTTATTTTATTTTTTAGGTTTAAGTCTTAGGTTTTTTATTAGGTTTATTTTAAGTTTTATTTTTTGTTTAGTTTAGGTTTATTTTAGTTTATTTTATTTTATTTTATTTAGTTTAGGTTTTATTTAGGTTTAGTTTAGTTTTATTTATTTTAGTTTAGTTTGTTTTATAGTTTACATTTAATTTATTTAATTTATTTTATGTTTAGGGTTTTAGTTTTTTTTATTTATTTTTAGGTTTAGGTTTTAATTTAGTTTTTTAAATTATTTTATTATAAGTTTATTTTACATCTAATTTCTATTTTATTTAGGTTTTTTATTTTTAGGTTTTTTTTTATTTTATAGTATAGTTTATTTTTTATTTTTTTATTTTTTTTATTTTTATGTTTATGTTTAGGCTTAGGTTTAGGTTTAGGTTTTAGTTTAGGTTTTTATTTTATTATCTTTTTTTTATTTTATTTAGGTTTAGATTTTTATTTATTTTATTTTTATTTAATTTAAGTTTAAGTTTTTGTGTTTTTATTTTATGGTTTTAGAGTTTAGTTTAGGGTTTAGGGTTTATGGCTCTAGGGTCATTTATGGAGGATTGGGTTAGTTTAAGGTTTAGGGTTTTAGAGGTATGTTTGGTAGCTCAGATTGTGGTTGGTTTAGAGTTATATATTTTAGTTTAGGTAGGTGAGTTTAGGGTTTTTTAAACCATGCAAACCATGGTAAGCTTTATTTATTTATTTATTTATTTAGTTTAGTTTTATTTTATTTATATTTAGTTATTTTTAGGTTTACATAGGTTTATACATAATTTAGTTTAATTTTATTTTTTATTTTATTTTAGGTTTAGGTTTTCATTTTTTAGGTTTATGTTTAGGTTTTATTTATTTTAAGTTTATTTTTAGTTTAAGTTATGTTTATTTTAGTTTATTCAATTTAGTTTTTAGTTTTATTTTAGTTTAGGTTTTATTTAATTTTTATTTATTTATGGTTAGTTTTATTTTTATTTATTTTTAGGTTTTATTTTTTTGATTTTATTTATTAGGTTTTTTTAGTTTGTATTTTATTGTATTTTAGGTTTATTTTATTTTATTTACATGAGTTTTATTTTATTTAGGTTTTCATTCTTAAGTTTATTTTATTTAGTTTAGTTTCAGTTTATTTATTTTATTTAGTTTATTTCATATTTTATTTTAGGTTTAGGTTTGGTTTTTTTTATTTTATATTTTATTTAGTTTTTTTATTTATCTGATTTTAATTAGGGTTTAGGTTCAGTTTTTGGGGGTTTTTAGATTTTAGGGTTTTAGGTTTTATGGTTTAGGATTAGGGTTTTGGGTTTAGGGTTTATGGTTTTAGGATTTAGGGTTTAGGGTTTAGGTTTATGCTTTAGGTTTTGGGTTTTAGGGTTTAGGGTTTTTTTTAAAAAATTAAGCAAACCAGTAGTTTAGTTTATTTGTTCCTTTAGTTTATTTTTATTTATTTTAGTTTATTTTATTATTTTATTTTTTATTTAAGTTTATTCTTTATTTTATTTAGTTTATTTTATTTATTTTAGTTTTATTTATTTTAATTTATCTTAGTTATTTTAGTTTATTTTTTAGGTATAGGTTTAGGTTTATGCTTATTTTTTAGTTTAGTTTTATTTTGATTTTATTTTTTAGGTTTAGGTTTTATCTTTTATTTTAGGTTTAGGTATAGGTGTTTATTTTATCTTTTTAGGTTTCAGTTTTAGGTGTTTATTTTAGGTTTATTTTTAAGTTTTATTTTTTAATTTAGGTTTAAGTTTATTTTTAGTTTATTTTATTTTATTTAGTTTATGATTTAGTTTTAGTTTATTTTAGGTTTAGGTTTAGGCTTTATTTATTTTAGATTAGGTTTAGGTTTATTTTATTTAATTTTTTTTAGGTTTATGTTTTTTTTTTTAATTTTGGGTTTAAGTTTTTTTATTCATTTATTTTTAAGTTTATTTTTTAGGTTTAGGGTTTTATTTAGTTTTTATATTATTTCATTTTAGGTTTATTTTATTTTTATTTTACATCTAGTTTTTATTTTATTTAATTTTTTATTTTTTATTTTATTTTATTTGGAATTTTAATTTAGGTTTTTATTTATTTAATTTTAATTTAGTTTTTTTTCTTGATTTTATTTTATTTTTACATTTAGATTTAGGTTTAGGTTTAAGTTTCAGTTCAAGTTTTTTTATTTTATTATATTATTTATTTTATTTAGGTTTAAATTTATTTATTTATTTAATTTTGAGGTTTTAGTTAGTTTAAGTTTAGGTTTTTAGATTTTTAGTGTTTAAAGTTTAGGGTTTAGAGTTTAGGGTTTGGGGTTTAGGGTTTAGGATTTAGTGTTGTCGGCTTTAGGGTTTAGGATTAGGGTTTAGCATTTTAAGGTTTAGGGTTTAGGGTTAGGGATTTTTTTAAAATTTTTTTTAATTTATATTTTTAAATTAAGTAAACTCATAGGTTTAGGTTTATTTAGTTTATATAGTTTATTCTTTATTTATTTTAGTTTATTTTATTTAGGTTTATTTTTATTTATATTTTGTTTAGTTTATTTATTTTAGGTTTATTTATTTTAGTTTAGGTTTTTTATTTTAGTTCATTTTAGATTTTTAGGTTTATTTTTAGTTTAGTTTTATTTTAATTTTATTTTTATGTTTTAGGTTTTATTTTTTATTTTAGGTTTAGGTTTTATTTTATTTTTAGGTTTAGGTTTTAGGTTGTTATTAGGTTTATTTTTAGGTTTTATTTAGTTTAGGTTTAAGGTTATTTTAGTTTATTTTATTTTTTTAAGTTTAGCTTAGTAGTATTTTAAGTTTAGGTTTAAATTTTATTTATTTTAGTTTAGTTTATTTTTAGGTTTGGTTTAATTTAAGTTTTATTTTAGGTTTAATTTGAGTTTGGTTTTATTTTATTTTATTTTAATTTAGGTTTAGTTTTATTTAAGTTTTATTTTAGTTTAGTTTAGGTTTTATTTATTTTATTTTAGTTTATTTTTTTTAGGTTTAGGTTTATTTTATTTATTGATTTTATTTTGGTTTAGATTTTTTATTTATTTTATTTGTTTTATTTAGTTTAGTTTAAGTTTTTTTAACTGGGGTTTAGTTGAGGGTTTAGGGTTTCTAGTTTGGGGTTTGGGGTTTAGGGTTTAGGGTTTTGGGTTTAGTGTTTAAGGTTTAGGGTTTAGGGTTTAGGATTTAAGGTTTAGGGATTCGGGTTTTTAGGTTTAGGTTTAGGGTTTATGGTTTAGGGCTTAGAGTTTAGGGTTTTTATGGTTTAGTGTTTAAGGTTTAGGTCATAGATCTAGGGTTTTAGTTTTAGTTTATTGTTAAGGCTTTTTATTTTTATTTTATTTTAAAAGAGAACAAATTCAAATTTAGCATTTCTACTTTCCGATTTCATCAACCAAGTAACACACCAAGTTTCTTAAAACACAAGCGACGACATAGATAAAAAATGTGCACGCATAGAGAAAATCAAAAACCCCATATAACTAGAATTGTCTCTACTGTAATGACACGGCTCCATAAGCTGCAGATCGGATCGATCGTTATTTAGTTTCACCAGTTCCCATCAGAACCTCCCCGGCCTCTCGAGTAGCGGGATCCGCCACCATACCCTCGATCTCTCTTTTAGACATCACCATAGTTGTAACCTCTTACGGTTCTCCCTCCTCCATAACCACCACTACTCCGACCACCACCTCCATATCCACCAACACCTATAGATCCACAACCACCATGATGATAACGGCCACCTCTGCCATCACCCATCCAGATAGTGGTGTAAGCCTAGTTTGATGTTGATGGTCCCCGCTCCTTTCCATTCTTTGGGTTTCGCTTTATTTGGTTTTAAGGCTTAGGTTTTTTAATTTATTTAGTAACTTTGGTTTAGTTTAGGGTTTTGAGTCTAGGTGGTTTGTGGTTTAGGGTTTGGGGTTTAGGGTTTTAGGGTTTGTGGTTTTAGGGTTTAAGTCTGGTTGTGGATTTAGTTTTTAGCAGTTTTGGTTTATGGTTTAAAGTTAGTTTAGTTTTCAGATTGCTTTAAGGTTTAGGATTTTGGTTTAGGGTTTCTCACACTTAGTTTAAGCTGGCTAGGTTTAGGGTTTGGTTATGGTTTGTGGTTTAAGGCTTAGGTTTAGGATTTCAGTTTTAGGTTTTAGGGTTTAGGTTTAGGATTTTATGATTTAGTTTTATTTGGGTTTAGGGTTTTTTTTTTAAACCAAGAACCCGGCAGGTTTTGGTTTATTAAGTTTATTTGGTTTATTTTTTATTTATTTTAGTTTATTTTTTTTTTTTTATTTAGTTTAGTTTATTTATTTTAGGTTTTTTATTTTAGATTAGGTTTTATTTTTTTAATTTTTTACATTAGGTTTATATGCCCATTTTTAGTTTGGTTTTATTTTATTTTTTTTTAGGTTTGAGTTTTATTTTTAATTTTTTAGGTTTAGCTTTGGTTTTTTTTTCTTTAGGTTTAGGTTTTATTTTGTGTGGTTTTAGGTTTTATTATTATTATTTTGTTTTAGGTTTTAGGTTTATTTTTATTTTATTTTATTTTATTTAGTTTAGGGTTTAGGTTTACTTATTTTGTTTAGTTTTATTTATTTTAGTTTAGTTTATTTAGTTTAGTTTAGGTTTATTTTAGGTTTAGGTTTTTTTTTTAGGGATTATGTTTTATTTTTTATTTTATTTTACATTTTAGGTTTAGGTTTTTATTTTACATTTCATTTTTATTTTATTTAGGTCTTTTATTGTTAGGTTTATTTTATTTTTTTAGTTTAAGTTTTTATTTATTTTATTTTAGTTAATTTTTATTTTTATTTTTTTAGATTTAAGTTTAGGTTTAGGTTTAGGTTTAGGTTTTAGTTTATATTTTATTTTATTTTATTTTATCGAGGTTTAGGTATTTTATTTATTTTTTTAGGTTTTATTTTTATTTTAGGTTTAGGTTTTAGGTTTTAGTGGCTTAAGGCTAGTTTTACATTTCTATGGTAGTGGTTTAGGTTTGAAAGTTGGGTTTAGGGTTGTTGGCTAGTTTTATTATTGCTTTAGGGTTTAAGGTTTAGGGTTAAGGTTTTATTATTTATTATTTTTCATATTTATTTTCTTCAAATTAAGTAAACCCATAAGTGTGTTTATTTAGTTTATTTATTTTATTTTATTTTATTTTTTTATTTATTTATTTTATTTTATTTAGTTTAGTTTATTTATTTTAGTTTTAGGTTTTTATTTAGTTTATTTTAAGTTGAGGTTTAGTTTTATTTTTAGTTTTATTTTACTTTTTTTTTTATTTATTTTTTTATTTTAGGTTTAAGTTTAGGTTTTATTTTTGGTTTATTTTAGGATTTATTTTTAGTTTACGCTAGGTTTATTTTTAGCTTATCTTATTTTATTTAAGATTTAGGTTTAGGTTTAAATTTAGGTTTAGGCTTTATTTATTTTAGTCTAGTTTATTTTAGTTTAAGTTTAGGTTTATTTTATTTTTATTTTAGGTTCAGGTTTTTTTAGTTTAGGGTTTAGGTTTTATTTTTTATTTATTTTTAGAATTATGTTTTTATTTAGTTTTTATTTTAAGTTTATCTTATTTTTATTTTAGGTTTAGTTTTAATTTTATTTATGTAAAACTTATCGAATTAGTCATGACATGAATCCTTCAAAATATTATGTTAATGCTATGGCATCCCTAGAAGTTTACGCACCGCATGGCCTGAATATAGTGAAACATGTGTAAGGGATGTTGCATTGACGTCCGGGTGTAGTGTTAAATACGCAATGGTTCCAACATTATGGATGGATGCGACAAAGAAGTTAGTCCATGAAACTAGAATTAGGTTAAGAACTTGGAATATAGGTTCTCTTACAGGTAAACTAATGAAATTAATAGATATTATGGTTAATCGGAAGATAAATATTTTATGTGTTCAAGAAACTAAATGTGTTGGGAAGAAAGCCAAGGAGATAGATAATTTAGGGTTTAAACTTTGGTATTCTGGTAGAAGTCAAATTAGAAATGGCATAGGTGTGATTATAGGTAAAAGTTTGAAGAATAATGTTATAAATATTAATATATGCGAAGATAGAATTATAACTTTAAGAATTATTATTGATACTAAGATTATCAATGTTATAAGTGTTTATGCTCTTCAAGTAGGTTTGGATGTAGGCTTAAAAGATAAAATTTGGAATGAATTTGAGGGATTAATACAAAAATACCTCTCGAAGAAAAAGTATTTATTGCAGGAGATTTAAATGGACATGTTTGTAGATTAGAAAAAAATTTTAAAAGTATTCATGGTGATTATGGATTTGGAGTGCCAAATGAAGAAGGTAGGTATATATTAAATTCTGCTTTAGCCTATGATTTTGTAGTTGCTAATACTTTATTTAAGAAAAGAGATGAGCATATTATTACTTATAAAATTGATCTAGTAAAACACATATTGATTATTTTCTGAGAAGAAAAATAGATCATTTAGATTGTAAAGATTGTAAGGTCATTCCAAGTCAAAGTTTAAATACCCAACATCGATTATTAGTTTTAGATTTTAAGATGAAAGATTAGAAGATGAAAAATAAATCAAATTATTGTCCTAGGATTAGATGGGGCACTTAAAGAACACTAATAAAATTTTTTTTAAGAACAAGCTACAAGAGCTTAGAATTTAGGATGTTCATAAGGAAGTTAATGTTATGTGGGAAAAAGTAGCAAGTGAAATTAAGCAAGTTGCTAAAAATATGCTTGGAGAATCAGAAGGAAAAACTTCTTTTAATAAAAATAGTTGGTGGTGGAGTCAGAATGTGCAAGAAATAATAATTTAATAAGAAGTGTTGTTATAAAACTTGGTTTAGATGTAAAAACTTAGTGAATTGGGAAAAATATAAAGTTGCACATAGAGATTCTAAGAAAGCAATATATGATGCAAAAAAATTTAGCTTTTAGTGATTTATACAATAGATTAGATACCAAAGAAGGTGAAAGATGTATGTATAAGTTAGCTAACCAAAAAGATAGGAGAAGTAAAGATCTAGCTCAATCGAGGCGTATTAAGGATGAAAATCATAAAGTGCTTTTCTTGGAAAAAATATTGAAAATAGGTGGATGATGTATTTTGATAAACTTTTCAATGAAGGATTTGAAAATAAGATTGATTTTTGCAACCTTAATACCTTAAACAAAAATAGAGATTTTTTTTTCATCATATTAGTAAATATGATGTTAGAGAAGCTTTAAAGGAAACGAAATGTGAAAAATAGTAGGACTTGATGATATTCCAATAGAAGTGTGGAAATATTTAGAAGATCAAGGAATTGTTCTTACAAATTTTTTTTTATTTTAAAGACCAAAAAGATGCCAGATGAGTGGAGAAAGAGTTTGTTGATTCCTATATTTAAGAATAGTGGTGATGCACAAGAGTGTTTAGGGTTTATTTAGATTATTTAGGTTAGTGTAGGGTTTCAGGGTAATTGGGTCAGGGTTATGGTTGGCCTAGGGCCAGGGTTTAGGCCTAGTGTTAGTGCTCAGCCTTTAGGTGGTTTAAAGTCCAGTGTTAGTCAGTGGCCTGTTTTAGGGTTAGGTTTTATTTTTGGCTCAGGTAAGAGTTTGTGGAGGCTGGGGTCAGGGCTAGGAGGTCCATTTTAGTGGGGTAGGTTTAGGGGTTTAGGGTTTAGGATTTTGGGTTTAGGGTTTAGGGTTAGGGTTTTGGTTTTTTTTTTAAATTAAGTAAACCAATAGGTTTAGGTTTATTTAGTTTATTTAATTTATTTTTTATTTACTATAGTTTATTTCTTTTAGGTTTATTTTTTTATTTAGTTTAGTTTTTTATTTTAGTTTATATTTTGGTTTAGGTTTATTTATGTTTATTTTTAGTTTAGTTTTATTTTATTTTATTTTATAGGTTTAGGTTTTATTTTTATTTTTAAGATTAGGTTTAGGTTTTAGGTTTTTATTTTAGTTTTATTTTTAGGTTTAATTTTTTAGTTTAGGTTTAGGTTTATTTTTTATTTTTTTTATTTTGTTTATGGTTTCAGTTTAGTTTATTTTAGGTTTAGGTTTAGGTTATATTTCTTTTAGTTTAGTTTATTTTAGTTTAGGTTTAATTTAATATTTTGTTTATTTGTGATTTAGGTTTTATTTTAGTTTAGGGTTTAGATTTTTTAGGTTATTATTTTATTTTTATTTTTTTAGGTTTAAGTTTTATTTAATTTTATTTTATTTTACTTTAGGTTTATTTTATTTTATTTTAAGTTTAGTTTTATTTTCTTTGTGTTTTAGTTTTTATTTTATTCTTTAATTTAGTTTAGGTTTTATTTATTTTATTTTGTTTAGTATTTTTATTATAATTATATTTTAGTTTACAAGGTTTAGGGTTTAGATTTTAGTTTAGGTTTATTTTATTTTTTTATTTTATTTAGTTTAAGTTTATTTATTTATTATTAGGTTTATTTAGTTTGGGTTTAGACTTTATGTTTTAGGATCAACCATTTAGGGTTTTGTAGGTAGGGTGGGAGGTTTAGGGAGTCTTGGGTGGGATGTGGTTTAGGTGTGAGCCCAGGGTTTAGGTAAGGCAAGTGGAGTAGTGAGTTTAGCCCAGGGTTAGGGTCAGGCTCAGGGTAAGTTGGGGTTTAGGGTAGGGCCCAGGGCAGGTAGGCAGGAGGTTTGGGTTTAGTATTTAGGGTTTAGTGGTCAGCATGGGTTGGGTTGATATAGGTTTTGGGTTTAGGATTTTTTAGGGTTTTTTTAAATTAAGCAACTGCCAGGTTTAAGTTTATTTAGTTTATTTAGTTTATTTTATTTATGTTAGTTTATTTTATTTTTATTTTATTTAAGTATTTTATTTAGTTTAGTTTATTTATTTTAGGTTTAGTCAGTTTAGGTTTTTTTTATTTTATTTTAGTTTAGGTTTAGGTTTTTTATCATTATTAGTTTAGGTTTTAT
This sequence comes from Cymbidium sinense, assembly GCA_021442155.1. Taxonomy (NCBI): domain Eukaryota; kingdom Viridiplantae; phylum Streptophyta; class Magnoliopsida; order Asparagales; family Orchidaceae; genus Cymbidium; species Cymbidium sinense. The sequence goes on from JAKCPB010000940.1 coordinate 29,315, forward strand.
GTTTTTTATTTTAGTAATTAGATTTTATTTTTTTTATTTAGTTTAGGTAGGTTTTATTTATATAGTTTATTTTAATTTATTTATTTTTTAGGGTTTAGGTTTTATTTTTTTTATTTATTTTCAAGTTTATGTTTTAGCTTTAGGTTTTTATTCAATTTTTATTTTATTTTATTTTATATTATTTTATTTTTATTTTTTAGCTTTGTTTAGGTTTTTATTTATTTTATTTTTGTTTAGGTTTTAGTTTTTATTTTGTTTCATTTTTAGGTTTAGGTTTAGGTTTTAGCTTATATTTTAATTGTATTATATTTATTATATTTTATTTAGGTTTAGTATTTATTTATTTTATTTTAAATTTTATGTTTAGGTTTAGTTTTAGGTTGAGGTGGGGAGGGTTTGGGGAGTTTAGGGTTTAGGATTTATGGTATGGTAGTTTTATTTAGGGTCATGGTAGTTTAGGTTTAGGGTTTTTTTTAAAAAAATTTAGTCAGTTTAGATTTATTTTATCTTTGTAGTTTAAGTTTTAGGTTTAGTAGTTTAGTATTTTAGTTTAGTTTTTTAGGATTATTTAGGTTTATTTAGTTTAGTTTTATTTAATTTATTTTATTTATTTTATTTTATTTATTTTAGGTTTATTTATTTTATTTATTATTTTAGTTTAGGTTTAGGTTTTATTTATTTAGTAGTTTAGGTTAGGTTAGGGTTAGGTTTAAGTTTAGGTCAGGGTTGGGCCCAGTAGGAGGTTTATGGTGGTAGCACTCAAGCATTTTTTCATTTATATTTAGGGAGGGTTTGGAGACAGGTTTAGTTTAGGGATGGTAAGAGGTCAGGGCCCAGGGTAGAGGGTTTACATTTAGGGTAGGGTTTAGGGTTTGGTGGCCTGGGTTTTATAGGTTTGAGGTTTAATTTAAAATTAGGTATTTTATTTTATTTATTTAGTTTAGGTTTAGTTTATTTTTTTAATTATTTAGTTTATTTTAGTTTAGGTATTTTAGTTTAGTTTAGTTATTTATTATTTATTTATTTAGTTTATTTTTTAGTTTAGGTTTAGTTGTATTTTTTATTTTGGTTTATTTTAGTTTATTTTTATTTTAGTTTTGGTGCAGGTTTTATTTTAGTTTAGTTTATTTATTTAGGTTTTTTTATGTTTAGCTTTTTATTTAATTTTATTTAGTTTATTTATTATTATTATTTTAGTGGTTTAGTTTCTTTAGTTTAGGTTTAGGTATTTTTAGGTTTATTTAGTTTAGTTTAGGGTTTAGGTTTTATTTAGGTTTAGGTTTATTTTTATTTGTAGTTTAGTTTATTTTGGTTTAGGTTTAGGTTTTTAGTTTATTTTTTTTAGGTTTAGGTTTAGGTTTATTTATTTTTATTTTATTTTCTATTTTCATATTATTAGTTTAGTTTATTTAATTTATTTATTTATGTTTATTAGGTTTATTTCTTATGTTTATTTTTTTTTTGTTCTTTAGGTATATTTATTTTAGTATATAGTTTATTTTTTATTTTTTATTTTAGTTTTTTAGTTTTATTTAGTTTAGGTTTAGGTTTAGGTTTAATTTTATTTAATTATTTAGTTTTAGTTTATTTATTTAGTTTAGATTTAGGTTTAAGTTTTATTTAGGTTTAGGTTTAGGTTTTATTTATTTATTTTATTTTAGGTTTAGGTTTAGGTTTTATTTAGTTTAGTTTATTTAGTTTTATTTTATTTTGGGTTTATGTTTAGGTTTAGGTTTATTTAGATAGTCTAGTTTAGGTTTATTTACATTTATTTAGTTAGATTTTATTATTTTATTTAGGTTTATTTTTTATTTAATTTATTTTTTTTATGTAATTTTATTTTATTTTAGTTTATTATTTTATTTATTTAGTTTATTTTATTTTATTTTTTAGTTTAGGTTTTATTTTAGGTTTAGGTTCTTTTTATTTTATTTTATTTTTTTATTTATTTAGTTTAGTTTATTTTATTTTATTTATTTAGTTTAGTTTATTTTTATCATCATATTAGTAAATCTGAAGTTAGAGAAGCTTTAAAGAAAATGAAATGTGGAAAATAGTAGGACAATATTTTTAATGTTATTTTAACGACTAAAAAGATGCTAGATTAGTGGAGAAAGAGTTTATTAGTTCCTATATTTAAGAATAAAGGTGATGCACAAGAGTGTGCAAATTATGAGGAATTAAATTAATGTGTCATACATTAAAATTATGGGAAAGAGTAATGAGCATAGGTTATGATGTGATTTTTTCTCACAATCGTTTGGTTTCATGCTAGGTAGATCTACTATGGATGCTATAAATTTGTTAAGAGGATTAATGGAGAAGTATAAAGAAAGTAAGAAAGATCTACATATGATATTTATTGATTTAGAGAAAGCTTATGATAAAGTTTCAAGAGATGTTCTTTGCAGAGTCTAAAATAGAAAGGAGTTAATATTGGTTATATTCAAGTCATTATGATATGTATACTAGAGTCATTGTGTCCAAACACAAGGAGGATTGACAAAAATATTTTCCTATTTCAGCTTGGATTACATCAAGGATCAGCTTTAAGGCCTTATCTATTTTGCTTTAGTTATGGATGTTCTTACTAGGCATTTACAGGATGATGTACCTTGGTGTATGCTTTTTGTTGATGACATTCTTCTTGTTGATAAGACTAGAGAGGGAGTCCAAGAGAAACCTAAATTATGGAGGTCAACATTAGAGTTTAAAGGTTTTCATTTAAGTAGATCTAAAACTGAATATATGGTGTGAAATTTTAGTTGTAAAAGTTCTAGTGGTAGTGTTGTGACATTAGGTGAACAAGTCATTAATAGGAGTGAGCGATTCAGATATCTTGGCTCTATTGTTCAAAATGATGGTGAAATAGATGGAGATGTTATTAGTAGAATTCAAGTTGGATGGCTTAAGTGGAGGAATGCATCTGACCTGTTGTGTAATAGAAGTTCCATTAAAACTTGAGGGAAAATTTTATAAGATGGTGGTAAGACTTGCAATGACTTATGGTGTAGAATGTTGGCCAATAAAAGAAAAGCATAAGACAAAGTTAAGTGTTACAGAGGTGAGGATGCTTAGGTGGATGAGTGGCTTTACTGTTAGAGATAAAATGTGAAATGAGCATGTTCGGGAAAAAGTTGGAGTAGCTCCAGTGCTAGATAAGATTAGAGAGAGTCGCCTTAGATGGTTTGGCCACATAAAGCATCGGCCGTCTGCTAACCCGGTTAGAAGAGTAGATGCATTAGATTTTCCTTATGTTAAGAAAGGTGGAGGTAAACCTAAAAAGACTTGGTTAAGATGTATAAAAAATGACCTTAGTATACTTTAATTAAATGAGAATTTGACACATAATAGGACACAATGGGGATGAAGGATTCATGTAGCCGACCCCACATAGTGGGATAAAGGCTTGTTGTTGTTGTTATTGTAGGTTTATTTAATTTATGTATTTAGTTTTAGGTTTATTTTATTTTAGGTTTAGATTTTATTTAGGTTTAGGTTTAGTTTATTTTTAGGTTTAGGTTTAAGGTTTAGGTTTATTTAATTTTTTTTTAGGTTTAGGTTTAGGTTTATTTTAGTTTAGTTTAGTTTATTTTATTTAGGCTTACTTATTTAGTTTAGTTTATTTTATATATGTAGGTTTAGGTTTATTTAGGTTTAGGTTTTATTTAGTTTATTTTAGTTTAGGTTTTTAGTTTAGTTTATTTAGTTTAATTTAGGTTTATTTTTATTTGTTTAGTTTAGTTTATGTTTATTTAGGTTTAGGTTTATTTAGTTTATTTTTTATTTATTTAGGGTTTATGTGTATTTTTATTATTTAGGTTTAGTTTAAGTTTTATTATTTAATTTCCTTTACTTATTTATTTTTTATTTTAGGATTATTTATTTAGGAATAGTTTAGGTTTATTTAGTTTAGGTTTGTTTAATTTAGGTTTAGGTTTACTTTTATTTAGTTTAGTTCATTTATCTATTTGTTTAGTTTAAGTTTAGGTTTAGGTTTGGGTTTAGGTTTAAGTTTAGGTTTATTTTATTTAGTTTAGGTTTATTTATTTTAGTTTTAGTTTAATTTAGTTTAGGTTTAGGGTTTACGTTTAGTTTTGTTTAGGAGTTTAGGTTTAGGTTTAGGTTTATTTTAGGTTTATTTTTTGTTTAGTTTATTTAGTTTAGTTTATAATTTAGTTTAGTTTAGGTTTAGGTTATTTTATTTATTTATTTTATTTAGTTTATTTTTTAGGTTTTATTCTAGGTTTTAGGTTTAGGTTTAGGTTTAGGTTTAGGTTTAGGTATATAAATTTATTTTAGGTTTTAGATTATTAAATTTAGGTTTAGGTTTATGTTTACGTTCAGGTTTTATGTTTATTTTGGGTTTATTTTATTTTTGTTTTAGTTTATTTAGTTTAGTTTAGGTTAAGGTTTTTATTTATTTAGTTTATTTAGGTTTAGGTGAATTTATTTTTTATTTTATATTAGTTTATGTTTAGGTTTACTCTTTTAGGTTTATTTTTAGTTTAGTTTATTTAGCTTTATTTTAGGTTTAGGTTTAGGTTGATTTTTTTAGGTTTATTTTTAGTTTAGTTTATTTAGCTTTATTTTAGGTTTAGGTTTATTTAGGTTTAGGATTAGGTTTAGGTTTATTTTATTTTTAGTTCATTTAGTTATGTTTATTTATTTTAGGTTTAAGTTTAGGTTTAACTTTTTGGAATTATTTATTTATGTTTAGGTTTATTTTAGGTTTATTTATTTAGTTTTTTTATTTATTTATTTTTAGTTTAGGTATGGGTTTAGGTTTTATATTTATTTAGTTTAGTTTAGGTTTATTTGTTTTAATTTTACTTAGTCTATGTTGTTTATTTAGGTTTAGGTTTTAGTTTAGGTTTAGGTTTATTTAGGATTTTTTTTAATTTAAGTTTAAGTTTATTTATTTTATTTTATTTTATTTTAATTTAGGTTTAGGTTTAGGTTTATTTTATTTTATTTAGTTTAGGTTTAGGTTTAGGTTTATTTAGTTTAGTTTATTTTATTTATTTAGTTTAGGCATATGTTTAGTTTAGTTTTGGTTTATTTTTAAGTTTAGTTTATTTAGTTTATAAAGTAGTTTAGGTTTAGGTTTAGTTTTAGGTTTAGGTTTATGTTTAGTCTAGGTTTTAGATTTATTTTAGGTTTAATTTAGGGTTTAGGTTTAGGTTTAGGTTTTATTCAAGTATATTTAGTTTAGTTTATTTATTTATTTAGTATAGGTTTATTTATTTTAGTTTATTTATTTTAGGTTTAGGTTTAGGTTTAAGTTTATGTTCAGGTTTATTTTATTTAGTTTATTTATTTAGTTTAGTTTAGTTTAATTTAAGTTTACTTAGCTAATTTGATTAGCTTAGTTTAGTTTAGTTTTAGGTTTATTTTTATTTAGTTTATTTAGTTTAGGTTTAGGTTTAGATTTTATTTAGGTTTATGTTTATGTTTATCATTATTTAGTTTATTAAGTTTATTTTAAGTTTAGGTTTATTTAGTTTAGTTTAATTTAGTTTAGTTTATTAAGGTTTTGGTTTAAATTTATTTTAGGTTTAAGTTTATTTATTTATTTTTTTAATTTAGTTTAGTTTAGTTTAAGTTTAGGTTTTATTTTAGTTTTGTGGTTTAAGTTTATTTTTTTTAGATTTATTTTAGTTTAGTTTAGGTGTAGGTTTATTTTAGGTTTAGGTTTAAGTTTAGTTTTTTTTAGTTTAGTTTAGTTTTATTTTATTTAGGTTTAGGTTTTGGTTTTGTTTATTTATTTATTTAGTTTAGATTTAGGTTTAGGTTTAGGTTTAGGTGTAATTTAGTTTATTTAGTTTAGTTTTAGTTTAGGTTTAGGTTTAGATTTTATTAAGTTTAGTTTAGTTTAGGTTAGGTTTAGGTTTATTTTAGTTTAGGTTTAGTTTAGTTTAAGTTTATTTATTTAGTTTAGTTTAGTTTATTTATTTTATGTTTAGGTTTAGGGTTAGTTTAGTTTATTTTTAGTTTAGTTTAGGTTTATTTAGTTTTGGTTTAGATTTTATTTTCTAGTTTAGTTTAGCTTTAGGTTTAGTTAAGGTTTATTAGTTTATTAGGTTTAGGTTTTGTTTAGGTTTAGGTTTATTTTAGTAAGTTTATTTAGGTTTATTTATGTTTAGGTTTAGGTTTAGGTTTATTTAGTTTAGTTTATTTAGTTTAGTTTATTTATTTTAGTTTATTTATTTTTAGGTTTGGTTTAGGTTTAAGTTTATTTTTAGGTTTATTTAGGTTTATTTATTTAGGTTTAGGTTTATTTTTATTTAGTTTAGTTTACTTAGTTTATTTAGGTTTAAGTTTATTTAGTTTTAATTTAGGATTAGGTTTTGGTTTAGATCTAGGTTTATTTTATAAGTTTAGGTTTATTTAGTTTAGGTTTAGGTTTAGGTTTATTGATTTATATATTTTAGGTTTATTTTAGTTTAGTTTAGTGTATTTATTTAGGTTTAGTTTAGTTAGTTTGGGTTTAGGTTTAGATTTAGTTTAGGTTTTTGGGTTTAGGTTTATTTAAGTTTATGGTTTAGGTTTAGGTTTACTTTTGGTTTTAATTAGTTTAGTTTAGTTTAGTTTAGGATTATTTTATTTATTTTATTTAGTTTGGGTTTAGGTTTATTTTATTTAGTTTAGTTTAGTTTAGTTTGGTTTTGGTTTAGGTTTTAGGTTTATTTTATTTTATTTTATTTAGTTTATTTAGTTTATCTAGTTTATTTATTTAGTTTAGGTTTAGGTTTATTTATTTTATTTATTTAATTTAGTTTTATTTTATTAATTTAGTTTAGTTTAGTTTAATTTATTTAGGTTTATGTTTATTTTATTTATTTATTTTGTTTAGGTTTAGGTTTTGGTTTTGGTTTGTTTAGTTTAGGTTTATTTAGCTTAGTTTATTTAGGTGGTTTATTTAGTTTAGTTTTACTTAATTTAGGTTTATTTTTAGTTTAGGTTTAGTTTTATTTAGTTTAGGTTTAGGTTTATTTATTTTAGTTTATTTTATTTAATTTTACTTAGTTTTAGTTAAGCTTTATTTTAGTTTAAGATAATTATATTTATTTAGGCTTAGGTTTAGGTTTATGTTTTTTAGGTTTTATGTTTAGGTTTAGGTTTAGGTTTAGGTCTAGGTTTTTTTTAGTTTAGGTTTATTTATTTAGTTTAGTTTAGGTTTAGGTTTAGGTTTAGTTTATTTTATTTATTTATGTTTAGGTTTATTTAAGTTTGGTATTAGGTTTAAGTTAGGTTTATTTTATTTTACTTTAGTTTAGTTTAGTTTATTTTATTTATTTAGTTTATTTTTAGTTTAGATTTATTTATTTAGTTTAGTTTTTATTTATGTAGTTTATTTAGTTTATTTTGAGGTTTAGTTTATTTAGTTTAGTTTTATTTTTTTAGTTTAGGTTTAAACTTTTAGGTTTATGTTTAGTTTATTTTAGTTTTTAGTTTAGATTTAGGTTTTAGTTTAGTTTACAGTTTTATTTTAGGTTTAGTTAGGTCAGTTTAGGTTTATTTTAGTTTTTTATTTTATTTATTTATTTATTTAATTATTTTATTTTATTTTATTTTATGTAGTTTATATATTAATTTAATTATTTTATTTTATTTATTTAATTATTTTTTATTATTTTAATTTAGGTTTAGTTTAGGTTTTAATTTATTTAGTTTAGTTTTAGGTTTTTTTTAGGTTTATTTAGGTTGTGGCTCAGGTTTAGTGGTTTAGGATAGGTAGGGTTTAGGTTTAGTAGGGTTAAGTTTTATTATTTTTTTAGGGTTTAGGTTTTTAGGGTTGTGGTTTAGGGTTTAAGGTTACAGTTTAGGTATGGTTAATTTTAGGGTTTATGGTTTAGGGTTTAGGGTTTAGGGTTTAGGATTTAGGGTTTAGGGTTTTTTTTTTAAATTAAGTAGACCAATAGGTTTAAGTTTATTTAGTTAATTTAGTTTATTTTTCATTTATTTTGGTTTATTTTATTTTTTTATTTTTATTTAGGTTTATTTTTAATTTTTATTTAGTTTAGTTTAATTATTTTAGGTTTACTTATTTTAGTTTTGGTTTATTATTTTAGTTTATTTTTTAAGTTTAGGTTTAGGTTTCAATTTATTTTTTCGCTTAGTTTTATTTTTTATTTTATTTTTTAGGTTTAGGTTTTATTTTTTATTTTTAGGTTTAGTTTAGATATTTATTTTATTTAGGTTTTGGTTTAGGTTTTATTTTAGGTTTATTTTAAACTTTTATTTTTTAGTTTAGGTTTTGTTTTATTTTTATTTTAGTTTATTTTATTTATTTGGGGTTTAAGTTTAGTATATTTTAGGTTTAGGTTTAGGTTTTATTTATTTTAGTTTAGTTTTTTTATTTATTTTAGGTTTAGGTTTATTTAATTTTTTTTATTTTAGGTTTAGGTTTTTTTTAGGGTTTAGTTTTTTTATTTATGTTTAGGTTTTTTTTCTTAAGTTTCATTTTTAGGTTTAGGGAACTAAATTTTGTTTAATTTTTAGGTTTATTTTACTTTTATTATATGTTTAGTTTTTTATTTTATTTAGGTTTTATTTTTAGGATTATTTTATTTTGTAGTTTAGGTTAGGGTTTTATTTATTTTATTTTCCTTTCTTTATTATTTATTTTATTTTAATTTTAGGTTTAGGTTTAAGTTTATGTTTAGATTTAGGTTTAGGTTTAGGTTTAGGTTTTAGTTTAGGTATTTATTTATTTTTATAATTTTTTTGATTTAGGTTTATGTTTTTTTATTTATTTTATTTTTAGGTTTTATTTAGTTTATGATTTAAGTTTTAGGGTTGGGTTTAGGTTTAGGGTTTGGGGTTTAAGGTTTGCCTTAGGGTTGGGGCATGTGTGGTTTAGGTTGTAGGTTTGGTAGGTTTAGGGTTTAGGGTTTAGGTTTAGTGTTTAGTTTAGGGTTTAGGGATTGGTTTTAGGTATTGGTTTGAGTTTGGGTTGGTTGAGTTTAGGGCTTATTTTAGGTTAGTTTTAAGGTTTAGGGTTTAGGTTTATTTTTATTTTATTTTATTTTATTTGTTTATTTTTTTTAACTTAAGCAAAACTAGTAGGTTTAAGTTTATTTTATTTATTTGTTTGTTATTTTAGTTTATTTTATTTTTTTTGTTTAGGTTTATTTTTATTTTGATTTAGTATAGTTTATTTATTTTAGTTTAGGTTTTTAATTTGAATTTATTTTTCAAGTTTCAGTTTAAGTTTAGGATTATTTTTTAGTTTAGTTTTATTTTTATTTTATTTTTTTAGGTTTAGGTTTATTTTTATTTTTAGGTTTAGGTTTAGGTTATTATTTTATTTTTTTAGGTTTAGGTTTTAGGTTTATATTTTTAAATTTAAGTTTAGGTTTATTTTTAGTTTATTTTATTTTATTTAGTTTATATTTAAGTGTAGGTTTAGTTTCTTTTTTAGTTTGGGTTTTTATTTTTTTATTTTATTTTGTTTTTAGGTTTAGGTTTTAGTTTATATTTTTGTTTTATTTTGGTTTAGATTTTTTTATTTTATTTTTAGGATCTATTTAGTTTAGGTTTAGGTTTTTAGCTTTTTAGGGTTTAAGGTTTAGGGTTAGTTTAGAGTTTATGGTTTAGGGTTTTGGGTTTAGGGTTTATGGTTTAGGGTTTACGGTTTAGGGTTTAGGGTTTAGGTTTTAGGATTTAGAGTTTAAGGTTTAGGGTTTTAGGGTTTAGCATTTAGGGTTTAGGGTTTAAGTTTTAGGTTTAAGGTTTAGGTTTTACTTTAGGGTTTAAGGTTTATGTTTCAGGATTTAGGGTTTAGGGTTTAAGGTTTTAGGGTTTATTGTTTATGATTTAGGGTTTAGGGTTTTTAGGGTTTAGGTTTCAGGTTTAGGGTTTAACTTTTAGTTTTGGGTTTAGGGTTTTTGTTTTTTTCAACATAGAACAAATTGAAATTTAACAATTCTTCTTTTGATTTCATCAATGAAGTAACACACCAAGTTTTCAAAATATGACAACATAGATAAAAAATGTGCACGCATAGAGGAAATAAAAAATCTTAGATAACTAGGACCGTCTCTACTGTAAAGACATAGTTCCATAAGTAGTAGATTGGATCAACCAATCTTCAGTTTCTTCAGTACCCATCAGAACCACACAAGCCGCTCAAGTAGCGGGATCCACCATTATATCCTCGATCTCTTCCTCTACCACCACCATGGTTGTAACCTCCGCCGCCTCCGCCTCCATAAGCACCACCGACCACCACCTCCATATCCACCAACACCTCATCCCCCACCACCACCGCAGAATGCCGCCCACCTTCACCACCACTAGATCTAGACCAGCTTGATTGCTATGTTTCGCCATCAATGTTTGGCCCATTCTCTTTAGGTTTATGTTTAGGTTCATTAGGTTTTATGGTTTAGGTTTATTTTTTAATTTATTAAGTAACTTTAGTTTAGTTTGGGTTTGGCATTTGGGGTTTAGGTTTAGGTTAAGGGTTTAGAGTTTAAGGTTTAAGATTTAGGGTTTTAGGTTTTATGCTTTTAGGGTTTATGGTTTAGGGTTAGGGATTATGATTTAGGGTTTAGGGTTTAGGGTTTAGTGTTTAGACTTTAGGGTTTAGGATTTTTAGGTTTAGGGTTTAGTTTAGAGTTTAGGTTTAAGTTTAACTTAGGGTTTAGAGTTTTTAGGTTTAGGGTTTAGGATTTTTTGAGTTTAGGGTTTTTAGGTGTTTATAGTTTAGGGTTTGGTTTAGGTGTGGTGGGTTTAGGTTTATGGGTTTAAATTAATTAAACCCGATGGTTTAGTTTATTTAGTTTTTTTATATTTATTTTATTTTATTTATTTTTTATTATTATTTATTTATTTTAGTTTATTTTATTTTTTAGTTTTAGGTTTAAGGTTTTGGGTTTAGGGTTCAGGTGGTTTAGGGTTTAGTTTATCACTTTTAGGTTAGGGTTTAAGTAGCAGGTTAGTTTTATGGTTTTGGGGTTTAGTTTAGGTTTGGTTGTGGTTTAGGTTAAAGTTTGGGTAGGGTTTAGGTTTAGAGGGGTTTTATTTTTTTAGGGTTTAGGTTTTAAGTTTAGGTTTAGGTTAGGGTTTAGGTTTAGGTTAAGAGTTTAGATTAAAGTTTAGCCAAAGGGAGGTTTAGATCAGGTAGGTTTTGGGGTATAGGGTTAGTTTTAGGGTTTAGGGGTTAGGATTTATAGTTTAGGGTTTAGGCTTTAGGGCTTAAAGTTCTTTTTTTTTTAAATTAAGTAAACTGGTAGGTTTAGGTTTATTTAGTTCATTTTTATTTATTTTAGCTTATTATTTATTTATTTTAGTTTATTTTATTTTTTATTTTTATTTAGGTTTATTTTTTATTTATATTTAGTTTAGTTTATTTATTTTAGGTTTATTTATTCTAGGTTAGGTTTTTTTTTATTGTAGTTTATTTTTTAGGATTAGGTTTATGTTTATGCTTATTTTTTAGTTTACTTTTATTTTATCTTTTAGGTTTAGGTTTTATTTTTTATTTGTTTAGGTTTATGTTTTTATTTTATTTTTTTAGGTTTAGGCTTTAAGTTTTTATTTTAGGTTTATTTCAAGATTTTATTTTTTAGTTTAGGTTTAGGCTTCTTTTTAATTTATTTTATTTATTTCATTTAGGGTTTAGGTTTAGTTTATTTTATGTCTAGGTTTAGGTTTTATTAATTTTAGTTTAGTTTAATTTAGTATAGGTTTAAGTTTTATTTTTTAATTAATTTTAGGTTTATTTTAAGGTTTTTATTTTTTTTAGGTTTAGGTTTTATTTAGTTTTATTTAATTTTATTTCATGTTTATTTTATTTTTATTTTACATTTGGGTTTTATTTTATTTAGGTTTTTTATTTTTAGGTTTATTTTATTTTTTTGATTTAATTTAGGTTTTTATTTATTTTATTTTAGTTTAGTTTTTATTTTTTATTTTATTTTATTTTTAGGTTTAGGTTTAGGATTATGTTTTAGTTTAGATTTTTAATTGATTTATTTTTATTTTATTTTATTGAGGTTTAGGTTTTTTATTTATTTTCTTTTTAGGTTTTATTTTGTTTAGGTTTTTAGGTTTTTATTGTTTTGGGTTTTGGGTTTTGAGTTTTGGGTTTGGGGTTTTGGGTTGTAGGTTTTAGGGTTTAGGGTTTGTTTTAAGGTTTAGGGATTAGGGTTATGATTTTTTTTTTATTTTTTTATAGGTTGTTTTAGGGTTGTTTAGGGTTTGGGATTAGGGTTAGTTTTAGTGTTTATGGTTTAGGTTTAGGGTTTAATGTTCAGGGATTTTTTTAATTAAGTAAACTAATAAGTTTATGTTTTTTTAGTTTATTTAATTTTTTATTTAGAGTTATTTTTTATTTTTAATTAGTTTAGTTTATTTATTTTTAGTTTATTTTTTTATGTTTATGTTAGGTTTATGTTTATTTTTTTTTTTTTATGTTTAGTTTGTTTTATTTTATTTTTTGGTTTAGGTTTTTTTTTTTATTTTTTTGGTTTAGGTTTAAGTTTTTATTTTTTTAGGTTTAGTTTTTGGTTTATTTTAGGTTTTATTTTTTAGTTTAGGTTTAGGTTTATTTTAGTTTATTTTATTTATTTAATTTAGGGTTTTTTTAGTTTTTTTAGGTTAAGGTTTAGGTTTTATTTTTTAGTTTAGTTTATTTTAGTTTAGGTTAAGGTTTATTTTATTTTATTTATTTTATGTTTAGGATTTTTTTTAGTTTAGGTTAGGTTTTATTTTATTTTTTTTTAGGTTTTAGGTTTATTAGGTTTAGGTTTTTAGTGATTTTATTTTATTTTAAGTTTTTTTAATTTTAAATTTAGTTTTTCTTTTATTTAAGTAAACCCGTAGGTTAGTTTATGGTATATTAAGTTTATTTTAAATTTTTATTTAGGTTTATTTTTTTATTTTATTTATTTTGTTTATTTCGTTTATTTATTTTAGTTTAGTTTTTTTTTTTTTATTTTTAGGTTTAGGTTTAGGTTTAACTTATTTTGTTGATTTTATTTTCATATTATTTTTTAGGTTTAGGTTTTATTTTTTACTTATAGGTTTAAGTTCAGGTTTTTATTTTATTTTTTTATGTTTAGGTTTTAGGGTTTTATTTTATGTTTATTTTTAGGTTTTATCTTATAATTTAGGTTTAGGTTTTTTTAGCTTATTTTATTTTATTTAGGTTTAGGTTTAGTTTATTTTACATTTTAGGTTTTATTTATTTAAATTTAGACTATTTTACTTTTGGTTTAGGTTTATTTTATTTTGTTTATTTTATTTTTATTTTAGGTTTAGGTTTTTTTTTAGTTTATGGTTTATGTTTTATTTTTTATTTATTTTTAGGTTTATATTTTTAGTTTAGGTTTCTATTTAGTTTTTATTTTATTTTTATATTAAGTTGTGCTATTATTTTATTTAGGTTTTTTATTCTTAGGCTAATTTTATTTTTTTAATTTAGTTTAGGTTTTTATTTATTTTATTTTATTTTTACTTTTATTTTATTTATAAATTTAGGTTTTATGTTTTATGTTTTTTTATTTATTTTTATTATTTTATTTAGGTTGGTTTATTTATTTATTTTATTTAGGTTTTATTTAGTTTAGGATTAGGTTTTAATTTTAGGGTTTATTAGGGTAGGATGGTTTAGGGTTTAGAGGGTTTAGGGTGTGGTTTAGTGTAGTGTGGGGTGGCTCAGCCTTGGTTTTAGGAGGTTTAGTAATTAGGTTTAGGGTAAGTGGAGTTTAGTTGGTATGGGTTTAGATCAGGTGAAGTTTAGTTTAGGGAGAGTGGTAGGGTTAGGGGTTTAGGTTTAGAGGTAGGTCAGATTTAGTAGTTAGGGTAGGGCAGGGTTTTAGAGGTTTAGGTTTTTGGGTTTTGGCTCATGGTTTAGGTTTAGTTTTAGGGTTTAGTTTAGAGAGTTTAGTTTAGGTTTAGGTTTTAGTTATTTGGTTTTTTAATTATGTAAAGTTTATTTATTTAGTTTTTATTTTATTATTTATTTAGGTTTTTTATTATTAGTTTATTTTTAGTTTAAGTTTATGTTTATTTTAGTTTATTTTTTTAGTTTATTTGTAGGTTAATGCTTATTTTTAATTTAGTTTTATTTTCATTTTATTTTTTAGGTTTAAGTTTTATTTTATTTTTATTTAGGTTTAGGTTTTATTTTATTTTTTTATTTTAGGTTTTATTTTATTTATTTTAGTTTATTTTAGTTTATTTTAGTTTGTTTTAGTTTATTTTATTTTTTATTTAGTTTGGTTTAGGTTTAGTTTATTTTAGGTTTTTATTTTATTTTAGTTTAGGTTTATGTTTTTTTTTTTTTTTTTTTTTGTTTAGGTTTTTTTTAAAGTTTAATTTAAGTTTTATTTTATTTTATTTTAGGTTTTTTATATTAGTTTATTTTTTTAGGTTTAGGTTTAGGTTTAAGTTAATTGTTTTAGTTTTTTTATTTTATTTTTAGGTTTATTTTATTTTTTATTTTTAGGTTAGGTTTTATTTTATTTTTTTAGGTTTAGTTTAGGTTTTTTTTATGTTTATTTTAGGTTTATTTTTAATAGTTTAGGTTTATATTTATTTTATCTTATTTCATTTATTTTAGGTTTAGGTTTAGTTTATTTAGGTTTAGTTTATTTATTTATTTAGTTTAGGTTAGGTTTATTTTATTTTGTTTATTTTATTTTGTTTATTTTATTTCATATTTTAGTTTTTAGTTTGGGGTTTTTTTTTTATTTATTTTAGTTTTTTAGGTTTTATTTTATTTTATTTTTTAATTTTATTTTATTTAGTTTTAATTTTATTTATGTTTTTTAGTCTTAGGTTTATTTTATTTTTTAGTCTAGTTTAGGTTTTTATATTTTTTCTTTTTACTTTTTTATTTTATTTTATTTTTTGGTTTAGGTTTAGGTTTTAGTTTAGGTATTTATTTTATTTTATTTTATGATTTTATTTAGGTTTAAGTTTTTTTATTTTCTTTTTTTTTTAATTTTAGGTTTAGGTTTTTTTAGTGGTTTGGGTTTAGGGTTTTATTGTTTAGGGTTTAGGGTTAGGGTTTAGATTTTAGGGTTTAACATTAGGGTTTAGGGTTTAGGGTTTGGGGTTAGTTTAGGTTTAGTTTTAGGTTTTTAGGTTTAGGTTGTAGGTTTAGGTATGGTTTATGGTTTAGGTTTGGGTTTTAGGTTTAGGGTTTAGGATTTAGTTTAGGTTTTAGGGTTTAGGGTTTAGGATGGAGGGTTTGGTTTTTTTTTCTAATTTATGTAAACCAAGAGGTTTTGGTTTATTTTTTATTTCTATTTTGTTTAGTTTATTTATTTTAGGTTTATTTATTTTAGTTTATTTTTTTATTTATGTAGGTTAATGCTTATTTTTAATTTAGTTTTATTCATTTTTATATTTTTTAGGTTTAGACTTTATTTTTTATTTTTTTATTTAGGTTTAGGTTTTTATTTTATTTTTTTAGGTTTAGGTTTTAGGTTTTTATTTTAGGTTTATTTTAAGGTTTTATTTTATAGTTTAGGTTTAGGTTTTCTTCTAGTTTATTCTATTTTATTTAGTTTTGAGTTTAGGTTTAGTTTATTTTAGGTTTAGGTTTTATTTATTTAAGTTTAGTTTATTTTATTTAGGTTTAGGTTTTTTTTTATTTTAGGTTTAGGTTATTTTTTTTTTAAGTTTTATTTTTTTATTTTATTTTATTTTATTTTATTTATTTTATTTTAGGTTTTTATATTTAGTTTATTTTTAGTTGAGTTTTATTTTATTTTATTTTTAGGTTTAGTTTATTTTTATTTTAGGTTTAGGTTTTTTATTTTATTTTTAGTTTAGGTTTTAGGTTTTATTTTATGTTTATTTTAGGTTTATTTTATTTTAGGTTTAGGTTTATTTTAGTTTATTTTATTTCATTTAGTTTAGGTTTAGGTTTAGTTTTTATTTTAGGTTTAGGTTGAGGTTTATTTATTTTAGTTTAAGGTTTATTTTATTTTCATTAGGTTTAGTTTTTTTAGTTTAGATGAGGTTTTATTTTATTTTATTTTTTTTAGGTTTTATTTTATTTTATTTTATATTTTATTTTATTTAGTTAATTTTATTTAGGTTTTTTTTATTCCAGTTTATTTTATTTTTATAGTTTAGGTTTTATTTATTTTATTTTATTTTATTTTTACTATTTATTTTATTTTAGTTTAGGTAAGTTTAGTTTAGGTTTTATTTTATTTTTTTTATGATTATTTAGGTTTAGTTTTTTATTTTATTTAGTTTAGGTTTTTTAGTTTGTGGTTTAGGGTTTGGGTTTAGGGTTTAGGTTTTATTATTTAGGGTGTTGGGGTTTAGAGTTTAGGGTTTAGCCAGTTTGGGTTTTAGCCAGTGTCAGGTTTAACTTGTGTTTTAGGGTTTGGTTTAGTTTTAGGGTTTGGGTTTTAGGTTTAGTTTAGGGTTTAGAGTGTGGTTTAGTTAGTTAGTGTTAGTTTAGGTAGGGAGTTTAGGGTAGGGTTTAGGTTTTAGTGGTAGGTTGAGGTTTAGGGTTTAGTTTTATGGTGAGTTTAGGTTTAGGATTTGGGGGTTTGGGTGTTTTAGTTAAGCAAAAGGTAGTTTATTTAGTTTATTTATTTTATTTTTTTATTTATTTTTTTATTTATATTTATTTAGTTTATTTGTTTTAGGTTTATTTAATTTTGAGTTTTTATTTTAGTTATTTTTAGGTTCATGGTTTATTATTTTTTAGTTTAGTTTTATATTTATATTTATTAGGTTTTGGTTTTATTTTTACTTTTAGGTTAGGTTTAGGTTTTATTTTATTTTTTAGGTTTGGGTTTTAAGTTTTACTTTAGGTTTATTTTTAGGTTTTATTTTAGTTTAGTTTAGGTTTTTTTTATTTTATTTAGTTTTAGGTTTAGGTTTAGTTTATTTTATTTATTATTTAGGTTTAGTTTTTTTTAATTTAGTTTTTTAGTTTAATTTATTTTAGGTTTTATTTTAGATTTATTTTTTTAGGTTTTTTTTTTATTTTATTTTAGGTTTTTTTATGTTTGGGTTTATTTTATTTAGGTTTTATTTTTTAGTTTATTTTTAGTTTAGTTTACATTTTGTTTATTTTATTTTGTTTTATTTTATTCATTATTTTATTTTTAGGTTTAGTTTAGTTTTATTTTTTTTAATTTTTAATTTTATTTTTTATTTAATTTAGGTTTAGGTTTTAAGTTTTAAGGATTAGGTTTTAGGTTTAGGGTGGGGGTTTAAGGTTTAGGAGTGGTTTGGGGTTTGGAGTTTAGGGTTTAGTTTAGGTTTAGTTTGAGGGTTTGTTTAGGGTTTAGGTTTAAGTTTGGTTTAGGGGTTTAGATGTAGGGTTTAGGGTTTAGGAGTTTTATGTTTGGTTTAGGTTTAGGTTAGGGAGGGCTTGAGTTTAGGTTGAGGTTATTTAGGGTTTAGGGTTTGGTTTTTTTTTTAATTTAATTATATTTTATTTGGTTTTAGGTTTAGGTTTTAGGGTTTGTATTTAGGTTTGTGGGTAGGGTTTAGGTTTAGTTTAGTTTATTTTAGGGTTTAGGGTTTAGGGTTCAGGGTTTTTGTTTAAATTAAGTAAATCGATAAGTTTAGGTTTATTTAGTTTATTTAGTTGATTTTTTATTTAGTTTAGTTTATTTATTTTAGGGTTTAGGGTTTAGGGTTATGTTGGTTTAGGTTTAGGAAACAAAAAAATAATACCTAAAATAACTAAAATAAAACCTAAACCTAAAAAAAAATAAAATAAATCTAAACCTAAACCTAAAAAAATAAAAAACAAAAAATAAAGAATAAAGTATTATATTATGTCTACTATTTAAGAATTACTTCTAGTTATCAATATTAAATTAAGAATAAAGTATTTTATATAATTTGTACTAATTTATCAAGTATAAAAATGAGAATTATGAGTTTGAATATTCTTTTCATTACTTAATATTATTAAGGATAGAATGCCAATGAATTTATGTTTAACTATTACCGATAATGAATCTGATATTGTACTTAAAGATTATTGATTATAAAAAAAGATACATATTCTTTACCATCCACTTTTAAGAGTAATTTCACTTTCTTTCTGGTTGATGTATTTTTTCCTTTATTTAGTTTAAGTTTATGTTGTATTTGTAGGTTTTTTTTTAGGTTTAGGTTTTTATTTAATTTTTATTTAATTATATTTTTATTTTAGGTTTAGTTTTTATTTTATTTAGGTTTCTTATATTTTAGTTTAGTTTAGGATTTTATTTATTTTATTTTAGTTTAGTTTTATTTTTATTTTATTTTCTTTTTAGGTTTAGGTTTAGGTTTAGTTTATGTTTTATTTTATTTTAATTTTTATTTTATTTTTGTTTAGGTTTCCTTATGTATTTTATTTTTTTATGTTTTATTTAGTTTAGGTTTAGGATTTTAGCATTTTAGGTTTAGGTTTAGGTTTCATTTTATTTATTTTTTAGGTTTTATTTTTATAGTTTAGGTTTTTAGGTTTAGGTTTTATTTATTTTAGTTTAGTTTATATTATAATATGTTTAGGTTTATTTTATTTTTATTTTAGGTTTAGATTTTTTTTAGTTTAGGGTTTAGGTTTTATTTTTTTTATTTATTTTAGGTTTATTTTTATGTTTAGGTTTTATTTAGTTTTTATTTTATTTTAGGTTTATTTTATTTTATTTTATGTTTAGTTTTATTTTATTTTTTTTAACTTAGGTTTATTTTTTTTTTTAGTTTATTTTTAGGTTTTAATTATTTTATTTTAGTTTATTTTTTACTTTTTTATTTTATTTTATTTAGTTTAGGTTTAGGTTTTAGTTTAGGTTTTAATATTTTAGGTTTTATTTAGTTTAGGTTGAGTTTTTAGGGTTTAGGTTTAGGGTTTAGGGTTTTAGAGTTTAGCATTTAGTTTAGGGTTTAGGGTTTGTGGTTTAGGGTGGATTTTTAGGGTTTATGGTTTAGGTGGTTTTAGTTTAGTGGTTTAGAGTTTAGGGTTTAGGTTAAGTTTAGGTTAGTTTAGTGTAGTGTAGGGTTTAGGATTTAGAGTTTAGGGTTTAGGGTTTGAGTTATTTTTAAAAAAATTAAGCAAAATATAGGGGTTTAGGTTTTAGGTTTTAAGTTTAGGTTTTAAGTTTTAGTTTATAGTTTAGGTTTCTCATTTTTTATTTATTTATTTTTAACAAAACAAATTAGATTAAACATTTCTTCTTTTCGATTTCATCAACCAAGTAGCACATCAAGTTTTCTAAGAGACAAGTGATGACATAGATCAAAATGAGCACACATAGAGCAAATCAGAAACCCTGGATCACTAGAACTATCTCTACCGTAAAGACATAGTTTCACAAGTAGTAGATCCGATTGTTCTTCAATTTCTCCAGTTACCATCCACCCCCTCTCTCGAGGCGATCCACCATCATATCCCCGATCTCTTTCTCACCACCGTTGTAACCTTCGTCGCTCCTCCTGCCACCATAACCACCACTACTCCAACCACCACCTCCATATCCAGTAGCACCACCAAATCCCCCACCACCACTACGATAACTGTCGCCTCCACCTTCACCTCCATTGCCAGATCTAGACTGAGCCTCGTTGACGATGATTTTCCTGCAGTCAATGTTCCGCCCATTCTTACTGTTTAGTTTTAGATTTATTAGGTTTTAAGGTTTAGGTTTATATTTTAATATATTTAGTTACTTTAGGTTTAGGTTTAGGGTTTAGGGTTTAGGGTTAGGGTTTAGGGTTTAAGGGTTTAGGGTTTAGGGTTTTTTAGGTTTTAGGTTTAGGGTTTAGTTTTGGATTGAAGTTTAGGTTAGTTTTAGGGTTTAAGGTTAGTGTTTCATTTTTATTTTATTTTATTTTTTTTATTTTAAATTAAGTAAATTAGGTTTATTTAGTTTATTTTTTTTATTTAATTTAATTTATTTATTTTTATTTTTTATTTTATTTTATTTATTTATTTAGTTTTATTTATTTATTTTAAGTTTATTTATTTTAGTTTAGGTTTTTATTTTAGTTTATTTTAAGGTTAAAGTTTAGGTTAGGTTTATTTTTTTAGTTTAGTTTTATTTTTATTTATTTTTTAGGTTTAGGTTTTATTTTTTTTATTTTTAGGTTTAGGTTTAGGTTTTATTTTATATTTTAGGTTTATGTTTTAGGTTTTATTTTAAGTTTATTTTTAGGTTTTATTTTTTTTATTTAGGTTTATGTTAATTTTAGTTTATTTATTTATTTTTAGTTTAGGGTTTAGGTTTAGTTTATTTTAGTTTAGGTTTAGTTTTATTTATTTTAGTTTAGTTAGTTTAGGTTAAGGTTTATTTTATTTTATTTATTTTATTTGTTTAGGTTTAGGTTTTTTTTAGTTTAGGGTGTAGGTTTTATTTTTATTTATTTTTGGATGTATGGGTGGGGGTACTTTTGAGGTGATCTGCACAACATTGAGTATAATGTACTATCTCAAAGATAGAGGCACCCCTACAATGGACCTAATCACATAATAAGGACTCCTAAAGCATGATCGCTTCGAATGTACCTAAGATTTTCCCTACTTTACATGGATAAATAAAGTAGGGTTTATATTAAACTAGGTTCTTAAGTTCCCTATGGAGGTAAGCCTCCATAGTTAATTACATCTTAGAAATAAAATTTAAGAATACTCTAATTAAAGTAGACAATTATTATCTTCAAAGATTTCAAGGTTAGACTATCTAAGGATTTGTTGTATTTGGAAAATCAATTGGGAAAGTTCAAGGAGAAGACTTATTTTTGGAATCCAAATGAAATAAGTAGGAAATGCTCATGATACTAGAAGCTAGTGATCATTCTAATTTATCCTATGGTTGGGCTTTATAATTTTGAAGTTGAGGAGATTTATATGTTTTGAGTTAAAATTTAATTAGATTACTAGGGCTTATAATCCACTAACACAAGGTTGTGGGAATGCCTAAGAGGTGAGGATTTATGCTCAGAGCATGAACGAAATAGTTACCTCGGATTCTAAATCTAGGGAGCTTTAGTACGAGGTAAAGCACGACCTAAATTTAAGGGTGGACATAAGGGTTTACCTCCACAAGAGAGAATAAATTGTCTGACTTTTGGACTTATAACCACTTGGAGTGGCCGCCAACTAACTCCTCCTATGATTATATAACCATGTAGTCTGGCCTTATGAATTACAAGATAGCTAGGGTAGTTATTTAATTAGAAAGAGACTAAAGTCCTAAACACACTCCCTAAGAGATTAGAGCATGAGTGGTATAAGCATATGACTTAATCTATAGATGAAAAATCTTTTCAAATTTTATTTCATTTTAGACACATTATTTTAATAGAGGCTTTAAGATTTTTTATGCCTAAATGCATGCTAAAATAGGTTATGGGTCAAATCAGCTAGAAATGGTGTTCTCCACCATAAGGGAGGCCCTCATAGGTCAAGCATTCTTTTTTTGTGCAAGGATGGAGATCCTTCATGTTCAAGAGAGAAAGAATATGCATGCATGATGTTAAATCTTTTAATTATCTTATTTATGTCTTAGGGTTTATGATGAGGTTATGAATTGTTTAAAATTTAGTTATGAGTGATTAGTTGGGTAGAAAAGTTATTTTTATCCTAAGAGCCTAATCGTATCCAAGACACACATTAAAGCATCAATCATTTAAGAAACTATGAAAAGCATGCCATCTAATGCACAATGTAAACATAACATCAAAATATTATATAAACTATCATAGAAGAATAAAAGGTTGGGCCGTACCGCACAACCCGAGAGAGAAAGATGGGTAGAGCTCTACCCTTATACAACATGAAAAATATGAAAGAATAATTATAATTGTATTAAATTCTATGGGGGGTCTTCTTTCTTCATATCTCTATTTTTGATTTGGTTCTTTCTTTGATTTGGATGGTGCTTGCTTTAAAGGCATCATAGGGCACCCTAGGACAAAGCCTTCTGGCCACTGCTCATCCTAATCTCCCATAGCACTAATCTTAATTCCTATTGCAAAATTACATTTATGTGAGAAAAGTAAATCTAACTACACGCAAAATAGAGGTTAGCTAAATATACATATAATCCCAAGCAGTTGTATTTATAATTTGGACTTAGCACCTTACACATGGGTAACTAAGCCCACCTGTCATAACTTGGATTATGCTTAAGGATTTAAGCAACCTGCAAAAAGAGCATTCACATTTATTTTTAAGCATCCCTTAAGCATAATCCCTTATAGAAAACATGATTTGGAAAATATTGGCCTATCATCCAGTCTACGAAGCGTACACCCTAACATCCAATCTAAAATAATACATAATAAAAAATCATATATCACATCATACACCATCCTAACGCAGAGCTAGAAGTTGTGACTTAATTCTAATGTGTGTATTAAAGCTTAAATGGTAAGTCTTGTTAGGCATTAGTGTTGTATTTTCTAAGTGTAGAAGGATTAAATTTAACATGAATGGTTGATTTCACTTGAAGTAGTTTAATTGATTTGAGAATTTTATTTTTTGTTAAATTACTTTCTAAAGTATATTAAATTAATTTAGTTCTCTTTAGTGAATGGCTTATTAAATGATTTAATTAATCCTAATTTTAGGTTCGCTTTAAATAATCCTATTCAAAATGAAAGGCATCTTAAGATTAATTTAATTCAATTACTACCACATGACATATATTAAATCATTCCTTTCCATCACATGTAACATGCATATGATTTAATCCTATGTGTATCTATACATGCAACATATTTTAGAACACTTAAATGATGAATTTATGTGTATGTTTAGAATTTATATTTTATTTGATTGAATTATTTAAACATATTAATTTAAAACTTTATCCAAATTCTTATACAAAAGGACATAAGAATGAAATTAAATAGGCATGTGTCATTGTTAAACAAGGAAGTGAGGTAATCAAATGATCTCCTTGGAGCTAGCTAAAGCCTCATATTCTCGGGATGTCCAGACTATATACCCATTTGCATTCAAACATATGTAAATTCATACATGAACATAAGAAGTAATCTCCAAATCATATGGCTAATTAATTCAACCACTTAGTCAATTATGAATGCATGCAATTTTAATGTAAAATGGGATTTTCATTCACTAATCACATATACATATTCATGTACAAAGATATAGGCAAGTACATCTCATTGTTAAACTAGTGAGGTAATCAATTGACCCTAACTAAAGACTCATATTCTCGAGATGTCTAGACTATATACTTGCTTTTCTTGGACATACATGGATGTATACATAAATGAGGAAAGAAAACCATGCAAAGATTGTATTTTCTTTATTGAATCATTTATATATATGAATTAAAGCTCTAACCAAATTCTAATGTTGAAAAACATAAGAATGAAATCAAATGTATGTGGCATTGTTAAACCAGCAAAGTTCGGTAAACAAATGACCTCCTTGGGGCTAGCTAAAGCCTCATGTT
The DNA here is from genome assembly GCA_021442155.1 of Cymbidium sinense. NCBI lineage: Eukaryota > Viridiplantae > Streptophyta > Magnoliopsida > Asparagales > Orchidaceae > Cymbidium > Cymbidium sinense. Next base: position 52,729 of record JAKCPB010000940.1, read on the forward strand.
CCCAAGATGTTCAGACTATATACCAATTACCATTCAATCTTATATAAATCAACACATGAATAGAGGAAAGAGAACTCAACATTCATACACTTAAGCTATAAACATGCATTTCTTATGCATTTATAACTAGCATCATAACACATATTATTATTCATTTATAAGCTTTTGAAAAATACATTATTATTTAATAGTGATAATAGTCATGCATATATTAAATTAAATCAACACATGCAAGCTTGCATAAAAGAAATTCATTTTCATAGTGATTCATTCAACCAAACTAGTTCTTAATGATAATCAAATCAAATAAGATTATTTAAAGCATACCAAAGCTTCTTTATTAATTAAGTTTTGGATTTGATTTGATTTAAAGAGGAGAAGAGAAATCATCACTTGTTGTTTTAAACCCATTCCCAAATTAGTGATTTGATTTAATTTAAGGAAATTTAATTAAGTTGATTTTATGGGTTAATTATGTTGAACCCTTATTTAAATGAATTAATTACCCATACCTATGTCACCTTAAAGTAATTAACTAAATAATTATGAGCTTAATGCAATTAGCTCATGATTAATAGTTAATTAGATTAAGGGACTTAATTAATTACTCTTATGGTTTTCCCACACATGTGGACTAACCATAATTTCATTAAACTCCTTTAGGTTATTAAACACCTAAAGATCTACCCCATGATTTAATTAATTAAGGTCTAATGTGATTATGATTTCAATTTGATTAAGTGGTTTAAATAATTAGTTAAATCTTAATTGATTTCATTTTAAAAAAGGGTGAAATGAACTTAGGGAAAGGGGTCCTAACCCTATTCCTTAGTTCTCTTAGTGTAGAACAATGGTTAATAAACTTAATTAACTAATTTATTACTGTTCATGGGATTAATTAATCATTAATTAACTTAAAAGAGTAGTTAAGGTTTAATTAGTCAATTTTCTTAATTAAGTGAGCAATAAATCCTAAGAACATTATGTGAGGCAGAGGTCATCCCATTAAATTAACCCACAAAATATGGGATTAATTGCTCAATTAAGAGTAATTAAGATAATTAATTTTATAATTAAACCTTAATTATTGTTCAAAATTAGTTAAGATCATTGTTAATTAATCTCCTCTCAAAATACCATTAAAATGAGTATTTATTTGTATTTTTTTCTCAATGATTTTTTATGAGTTTTAGAAGTTTCACCATTAAAATGATTAATTAAGCCTATAAAGTTTAATCTTAATCACATGATGCGACGCGGTGCACTTTCCATGTGGCACGTGAGATTGGCTACTTAAAACTTATCCAACTCAATGCTAATGGCGAATGTCCTTTCTATTTGTCATCTGATCTAAGATTGGATGGCTATGATTAATCTTAGGTTAATAGGATTAAATCAAAGGATCTAGTGGATCTAATCACGCCCATTTCAATCACATGAATGGATGCATGATCCAACATCATGGGAGTGAGGGAGAATAGAGTCCCCGCCATTGCTCACTTCATCGAGCTTACCTAAGCTTGGATCAACTCAAAAGGATCCACACCTTCATGACATCAATCGATGGGGATCCAATGGCCAAGATCACATGAGATGCAAGTTTTCTTCAAAAAGCTCCAACCCATTTTTCCCAAGGATCAATTTTAGAAGCATACCTCACCGAAGCTCAAGATGTTCAATGATGAGGAAGCTTTATCTAGTGGAGATGAAGCCATTGAGTAAGTAAATTGGATCAATTCCTTGATGTTCAGTCTGAAGGCCATGATTCGATGATTTGGAGCTTGACTTTGATCAAAGTCCTACCTCGTGCCGGAAGAGATGATTTGTCCTTCCTCGATGCCTAGAAGGTGCAAAGTTAATTTGAGTTTGATGGAGAAATGGGATGTTAGGTCGAAAATGGGAGTGTCCTATTTTGGGATGGATGAGAATGGCATTTTTTGATCGAGGAATGAGCTTGAGAGCTTAGGGAATGGCTCTAGCGGCTTGTCTTTGGTAGCTAGGGCTCTAAGGAATGAGTTTTGTGTGTGTTTGAATGGAAATGAGGGGGTGTATACCCCCGTTCATCTTAATCGGATGGTGGGATCAGGTTTGGTAGTGGCATCGCCAACTGTGGAGTCGTGGGTGGCAGGGAGGCGATGAGTTGGCTCAGCTTGGTTGGTTGAAGGTGTGGAGGTGGCTGCCAAGGAGGAATCATGGGTGTCCTATGGGTTTCAAATGCTCCATTAGGGAGGGTGAATTGATTTCAGTTCCCATGGGTCGTGGCCAACCCAACCACCCCTTAGGTCAGGTTGGGCAATGTCCTGGGTGCCTAGGTGGACCATTGGGAGAGTACCAAGTATGTAATAAAATGATCACTTACATGTGTGATTTGTCTCATGTGATGCCCTTGACCCAAGGGTAGAATGATCATTTGGCATTGGATTTAATTTGGAGATTTGAAATGAGCCAAAGTGCCCAAATTTCAAGTCAGTTGGAGTTGATTTGGTTAAGTTTGGCTCAATTTGACTTATTTAGGTCAAATTGGGTTAGGTTGGGTCAATTAGACCAATTGGCAAATTGGGTCAAACCAAGGGTCAGGTCAAGTTCATATGATCATTTGGGATGTTTTGGTTCAATTGGTTTGGTTTAGTTTGGCTTAGATTTGATTTTAGGTCATTTGAATTCATTTGGGTCAAATGGGTTATGTTGACCAATTTGACTAAATTTGTCATCTTATCTTAGGTTGGGTGTTGGTTTAGGTTTTGTTGACTAATTGAATATGATTGTAGGCTTTGGTTTCAATTAATTTGGATTTGGTTTTAATTTAGGCCAACTTGAACCTTTAGGTCAATTTGGGCCAAGTACGTAAATTGGGTTCAATTGGGTCCAATCATGGCTTTGGTCAAGTTCAACATTCAATTTGGAATGAACTTGAGCCATTACTTGTAATCAATTTGGTTTATATTTTTATTTGACCTAATTTGGTCTTTTAGGTCAATTTGGGTAAACTTGGGTCAAGATGGCCAATTGGGTTTGGTTTGACTCAATTGAAAAGTCAAGTCATATTCAAATATTGATTTCAAATTGGTATGATTCATTGGTTTCAAGGGATTTGGCTTAGGTTACAATTTGGCTAGTTTGGATTCACATGGGTTAAGGGGTTGACTTGGTCAAATGACCAAGTTGACTTAGTTGAACCCAATTTGTGATAATTGATCAACCTAGGCTGATCAACAATCATGGTAAGAGGTTTTGATTGGCTTGGTTCAATCCAATTTGGGTAAGATTAAAACTTGGCTCAAATAGGTCAAATTGGCCACTTTGGGTCAAGTGGAACAATTGGGTTTAGTTGGCTTAATGTTTGGTTGCATTTGATTTAGTTGAGTTTATATATGTATTTGGGATTGATATATAAATTCAATTACAATTGGCTTGGGTTCAAATGGGTTTTGGTTCATTTGAACATTTCAAGTCAAAAGGGTCAAGTTCAGTTTGACTTGGGTTAGTTTGGCTTAATGATTGTAGATTTCATTTATATTTGTGAATATGATTGAAGTTATTATTGATTCATGAAAAAATCAATTGGATTTGGGTTTTGGAATGAAGGAATTTGGTTTAAGTCCATGGAGTGGGTCATGTGGCTTAGGTTTGATTTTGATTTGGTTTCATTTAGTTTTGATGATTTAAATGTATATTTCATTTAAATTTGTGAAGATAATTGAAAATATGATTGATTTATGGTAAAATCAATTGAGTTTGATTTGATTTGGATTAAGATTTAGCTAAGTCCATGGTATAGGTCATATGGCTTAGGAAGGGTTTTGACTTAATTTGATTTAGTTTGATTTAATTTTGATCATTTGAATGTAAATTTGATTTCTTTTTAGAAAGATGATTGAAGATATAAATTGATTATGAGAGAACAAATTGATTTTGGATTGATTTGAACTAAGATTTGGCTAAGTCCTGGATATCATATATGGCTTAAGAAAGGTTTCAAGTTTGGATTTGATCATGGGCTTCATTCATTTGGTTTTGGAATTTGGGTTTGGATTTGGATTTTAATTTGATGTTTGAATTGAACTTGAGGTTTGGTTTTAGAAGGAGAACATGGATTGGATTTGGGTTGTATGATAAGTGGATTATCTTAATCCCTAAGGCATAACCTAATCCTATGGTTAACCATTCTAAGTCTTTAGGCTTAGGTTAAGTTTTACATAATTGTTAGAAGTATCTTATGACTGGGAAGTCTTGTCAGAAGACTCCTAAGTCTAATATGTGAAGATTGAATCCATGCTCCAAAGGTGAGGTCAGCTAGGCTCTATAGTGTTGCCTGGAGATAGATGACTAAGCCAAGTTTCACATATAATTTATGATACATCTTTGAATGCTTTTTGGGGAGACCATGGTTACATGAGAAAAATATAGTTCCATCTTTTATACATCATGAAGTTTATGAGAGATGGAGTCATGGTGTCAAAGGAGATCTCAAGCCATTTACAATTCATGAGGTTGGCATATATGAGGATGCGCTTACTACGCCCCTCAAAATCAACAAGTCTATCTTTCAAACTTGGCCAAAAGTTTAAAATAAAAGAAAAGAAAGGAAAGAAAAATAAAGAGAAAAGGAAAACAAAAGAAAAGAAGAAATGAAAAGAAAATAAAAGGGATGAAAATAGGCTTGGAGGAGGAAATAGCCAATTTGATTCCACCCATAGTTCATTACTTCATTCTAACATATGGGTAAGATGACCTAACCTCCACATGAGGGAAGAGGCTAGTTCAAAGGCAATCCTGGAAAACTTCTTTGGCCATTAATAAAAGATATGTAACTACTAAGAGACATACCATATAAAACTAAGAATGGGATAATTTATATGGTTAGCAAGTACTTTTCTAGTAGATTCTCTTGAGGTAGAGATAGATAGAAATGAAGAGCTCCAAAGAAAAGCACAAGTGTATCCAAGTCATATGTAAAAATAGTTCATCTTGGGACCTTGAATAAACCAGTTTTGAAGTCAAAGATGCACCAGAGTTCAAAGAAGAGATCAAGTCAACCATCAAAGTTCAAGGAAATCAACTTAGTAAGAAGAAGATCCATGCATACATCAGTTCTTTGTTGAATGAAATTGAAACTAATGACTTAGTTAGGCTATTGATTGAGTTTAAGGACTGCATGGAGTTATGAAGAGATGCTTGGATTATCTCTGACGTAGTGGTTCATAAATTAGCAATAGATCCTAATCCTATCAAGCAAGCTCCTAGATGCATGCAATTAGACATAGAACAATAAGTCATTTATGAAGTCAAGAAACTGGTCGATCTTGGCTTCATCCGAGAAGAAAATACCCTACCAAGTTAGCTAGCGTAATCCCAATTAAGAAAAAGAATGGCCAAATTCATATATGCATCGATTTTAGTGATTTATATAAGGCATGTCCAAAAGATGAATTTCCACTACCAATCTCTGAGCTGATGGTGGATATTGCCTCATCTCATGTAGTCTTCTCTTTCATGATGGCTCATCTGGATATAACAAAATAAAGGTAGCTCTTGAAGATGAAACAAACGCTTCTTTAGAACCCCATTTAGAATATATTATTATAAGGTCATGCCTTTCAACCTTAAAAATGTCAGTGCTACATACCAGCGGGCAATGACTTAAATCTTCGATGAGCTCATTCATCATCAAGTTGAGTGCTATGTCTTTTGTGCTCAAAAGTAGAGAAATGGAAGACCATCTCTTTGACTTAGGAGTAGTTTTCGAATAGTTAAGATAATTTAACCTCAAAATGAACCACCTGAAGTGTGCATTTGGAGTAGCTTTAGGGAATTTCCTTGGGTTTGCTTTTCGACACTAGGGAATCAATATTGATCCAGAGAAGATCAAGGTGATAATAGAATTGCCACCCCCTAAAATTTTAACTCAACTCAAATCATTCCAAGGGTGGTTGGCATATTTGATACACTTAATATCCAACTTATCGAAGATGTCACCATTCCCAACACCGCCAAAAGGATGCCAAGTTCAAGGGATGATAAGTGTGAGCATTTTTGAAGACATCAAGCATTACGATGATGTGTTCTAGCAACCTCTATCTCAGAAAGCTCATACTTTACACTACTTAGATGACTACCTTGGTGCTTTGTTGGCCCAAGCCAATGATGAAGGGAAGGAATACACACTCTACTACCAATATGAGGCTTTGATTGTTGTCCGAGTTACACTCTAAGCATCTATAACATCAACATCTTTGGAGATTCTCGTAGTTATCAACCAAATTGGGTCCTATAATGTTATAAAGCCCAAACTCCATCACTACCACAAGTACACAATGGAGTTGTTGGCATAAATCCCAGGTTACCATTTATAAGATTCGAGGAGAGAACATCATAGAGTATGCTTAGAAGCTTGCCAAAGAGTTGGCATGTCTGGAGGATGAGTCCATATCAATAAAAGTCTAAAATAGATAAATCTTATCCCTTATTGATACTGAACTCATCAAAAAGTACTCTCTTGAAGGGGCAGTTTCCATTGCTAAGAAGGATGAGGAGTTAGATTGGAGGCAACCATTCATGGATTACCTAAATAAAAGCAAACTACCTCAAGAGAAGTCCCAAGCCCATCAGATGAAGTAGAAAGCACTTTCCTATGCTCTTGTGAATGGTGTCTTGTGCAGGCAGACTTTTGATCATATGTGGTTACGTTGTTTAGACAAGCATGAAGCCCATAATATCATGACTGAGGTACACTTAGGATTATGTGGAGCTAACCAATATGATCCAATGATGAATTCCAAGATCAAGAGACTAGGATAGTACGCCATGATGATCAAAGCATGCAAGGATATGGCTAGGCAATGCCACCAATGCCAAATACACGGTATGGTCCTACAACAACCACCCAACATTCTACATCCTACATTGGCCTCATGGCCATTCGAGTGTTGGGAATCAACATAGTGATTGATCCTCTTTATTCTAAGGGTCATCAGTTCATCTTAGCGAAGGTGATTCCTCTTAGAGAGGTCACAACTCAGCATATCCTCCAATTTTTAAGAAACCATATTATATATAGGTTAGGAGTGCCTCGACAAAATATATTTGATAATGGTGTTACATTCAAGAGCACTGAGATCAACAAATTTTCCAGGAGACACAACATAGATTAGAGATATACTACCATTAACTACCTGAGGGAAAATGGCTTAGTAGAATCCTTCAATAAAACTCACATCCAAATACTGAAGAAGACACTCGACAATAACAAACGATAGTGGCATGAGCAGTTAGTTGAAGCTTTGTCCACGCACATATAGAACTCCAACTCAATCTACTCCTTTCTCCTTAGTGTATGGGTCCAAGCGTTGTACCATTAGAAGTCCAACTCCCATCACTAAGGATAACTATGGGTAGCAAGATCACATAGAGTGGACCACCAAGTTAAGAAGAACTTGAATATTTGGAGGAGAGATGCCTGCAGGCATGCTAAAATATTGAGTTGTACAAAGCTAAAATGATTCAAACTCACAACAAGTTGGTCCATCCTAGATCTTTTTAAGTATGAGAGCTTATTTTAGTTCTAAGGAGACTAATTATTGCCCATGTAAGATGGGAGGCAAGTTTGAACCCACTTGGGAAGGCCCTTTTGCCATAGAGATGGCCTACCAAGGAGGGTCTTATCAGCTTATTAATCATAAGGCGTGAAAGCCCAATGCTTCCAATTAGTAGTACTTAAAGAAATATTATAAATCATGTCTAAAATAATTATCATCAATGAAAATTTCATTTTGAATTCAATCTCTTCCATGTTGAAAGTATTCTTTGAATCTACCATGATGTGTTTAGGGTAGGTGTAAGGAACTCGAGCATTGTTTATCCTTCATCGACACAACATAAACACAAACAACACATAAACATATAAAACAAACACATATCTTTTATCTCGAGCTACTATGAGTTGAGATAATGCTTCTAGTGACACTCACTCAGTAGCTGCTCTTGGCCGGGTTGATGTGCTACCCTGCTAGTGTGTCACCCTAGTGGTCTTCTTGCTTTGGAGGATGTAAGTCTGCTATTATGCTTTCCTTCTTACTTAACCACTACATCGATGAGTGCCTTGTTAGTTTGCCTTACTGCGTGGCGAATCTACCTCATGTTGTCTTCATTTAAGAGGATGTGAGTCTACAATGCTTTCTTCTTGGATTAGCCTTTGTGCACTGACTGGGTTGAGTTTATTTGAGGTTTAAGAAAAGTCCCCTAGTGGCTCCTTCCCTCCTAACTACTTCAAGTCTGGGTCTAGTTCTATCTCGGGGCTCCCCGCTTAGTAGTCCCTCTAGGTTAGATAGCATCTGTCTCGCTGATGATAGACTATCCCGATGATCAATTCCACTTAAAAAGTTGTAAGCCTACATGCTTTCTAGATTCATCATTGCACACCGACAGCACCTTAGTTGTTGGTTCTCACTATGTTGGATACACCACTCATGCCAATGGATACACCTTAGGTTGGTTGGTTCTCGCACCTTAGGATACACCACTCATGGTAGATGTAAGTCTACACTTTTCCTTGAGTTGGCCACTACACCTATAAGCTTTCTTTTAAGGCTGGATAATGCCCCTAAGCACCTCCCTATGGGAACTATATTTGGATCACATCCTTTGCACCCCATTTAGACACTACCTGGTTACTATCGACAGACCCTTTCCTAGTAACCACCCCTGTGGTTGGAGAATCCATCCTGTGGATGTGTAGATTCTCTCTTGGTCCAATAAATCTTAGATAAGTCAAGGTCGACATAGCCCCTTCTCAGTGTGATCCCTCACACACCAACATGAACCATGCAAAGATATAAACAAAATATATATTCACTTGTGGATTAGGAGGACACCCTTAGCAGTATCTTTTCCCAAGAAGGCATCCTATCTTTAGGGCAATGTTAGCAAAACTCCCATAGGAATCGACTACTCTTAAGTTGATATAAGTCTCAAGAAATTCACTCAATAGACGCCCTAAGTCGGTTTGATTTGTTGTGCTACCAGTCACCCCATTGTTCCTTGCTTTAGAAGATGTAAGTCTGCTATGCCTTCTTCACAATATTGAAAAGGCAACCCTTTGCTAGCTCTACTTGATGCCCAGTAGACTATCCCTTTGGATTTGTAAATTTGAGATAAGACAAGTCTGATATAGCCCCTTCAGTAGGCTCATCGAACACCGACAAGGTCCATACATTAACTCAGATTAAATTAAACCCAATCTAATTTTCCCTAGTGGAGTTAAATCACACCCTTCTCCCTAGTGGAGCCCCAAATCATATGTAAACAAGTCAAGCAAACAAATCAAATTCAAAACCAACCTCCTAGTGGAGCCAAATTAAACAAACTCCCCCTATAGAGTCTAAATCAATAAAATCCAAACAAACTATTATTCCCAGTGGATACATCCTCAAACAAATCTATGAAATTAAACTCAAATCCCAATCCCCAATGGATAGCCTGAACCTGCTTCCCTAGTGGAAGGTTCATATACCCGATCCCCAATAGACTTGAGTCCATATCTGTAACTGATATGCCTCCACATCAATTAAAACAAAACAAATTAAAGTCGATTCGATCTTAATCCCTGATGGATTATAGATTTTTATCCCCAATGGATCTTCTTTCCACAATCATAATCAAATCGATTCAAACCTTATCCCAACAAATTTTCTTCTTCTATGCCCTCGAGATAGACCCTCACATGTCATGTCCAATGCATGTGATCCCTAGGATCTCCCTTCATGTCCTTGACATGGAATTCTCATCAAATCTTATTTCTCTTCTTATGCACACCTTTAATACTTCAACCAAAAGTCTAACAATGTATTCATTCAAATTACATCATCTTAACATTGTAATCAAAATTTTATGATTTGTGATGGTGCAACCTCAAACTAACTAAACAATATCATGCTAAACATATTATAGTGTGAATTAACACACTATATTATATTATAATATATGATGTTATATTATAATTTGTTATAATATAATATATTGTCTAACATTACACCTCATTATAATCACTTAAAAGGAACAAATAACAAAATTTTCTCAAAATATGAATAATGTTCATTTTGGATGTAAAATTGTTATTTTCTATTAGAAATGGTACAAAATATTATCATTTTGGTGTTGCTTGGTGTGTCCATGAATTTGGCCAAATTCTTCCATCTCAACCTTCAAATTAACATTTTTTTGAGTTTTGACCCAATGTATTATAACAAAAGTAAAACATTCTGAAATGTACAATAACATTTAATAACACACCACCACATTCATATATATGTGAAGTTATATTCTTATGTACATTATATTTTAATATGCTTTCATATATTATATTATCTTACATTACACCTTAAAATGAATCACTTTAAGCAAAAAATTTATAAAATTTGGTTGAAAAATAAATATTTATTTTGGATGCAAAATTTCATTCTTTGATTAAATGACACACCATAGCACACCCCCAATGATGTTCCCTAAAGCTTACCTTAAATTTGGCCAAATCCCACCATCTCACCCTATAAATTAGTATTTTTATAAGTTATATGAAATCTACTACATCATACTATAACAAACTAAGATATGCTAAACAATAAGTTGTAATACACAATAGTATGCTATAATGCATGATGCTGCACTATGTTATGGAATCCTATATTATAATACACTATAACATATTATATTATATTATATTGCATATCACATCACAAGAGATTTCTTAAGATAAAATCATAAAATTTGTCTAAACAAAAAACTATATGTTTTAGTCATAGCACTTACATATTTTAAATTAAAATAATATATTTTGATGCCATGCTCTACCTATTATGAATTCAGCCAAATTCCACCATTTTAAAGTTTAAATCAACATTTTTATAAATAATGATAGTGTAGGCTTGACTTCATGATTGTAAAATACTAAAAGAGTTTAAAATGCATAGAATAATATATTATGATATATGATGTTATACTATGCTACAACATATAATATTATTTAGAACACAAAATCTTACTTTTTAGACTACAAGTGATGTAGCACACCTTTAGTACTACAACTAATTCCCACTTCAAATTTAACAAATTCCATTATCTAATTTATTAAATCAATATATTTATGATATATATTAATATAGACTATAGGCACAATACCATAATATACTAAAACATTTCAAAACATCTTATAACATCAAAACACATCACTACATGCTCAAATATATGATGCTACATTATAATAATATATGTTATTATAATGTGATTTAGGGTATTCAAATCTCTAATAATTAAGAGAGATTCTTTTGAAGACATTTTCTTTAGCTATCATAACTATGATAGGATTAAGTCATTCTTTAGATTTACTCCTAATGACATCTTTATTCAAGTTTAGGATTTAGGGTTTAGGATTTAGAGTTAGGGTTTAGGGTTAGTTTAAGCTTTAAAGAGTGGGTTTAGGGTTTAAGGTTTAGGGTTTGTTTTAGGATTTAGGTTCTAGGTTTTAAGGTTTAAGGATATTATTTTTTAGATTTTAGGGTTTAGGTTGTTTAGGTTTAGGATTTTAGGTTTAGGGTTTAGGGTTTAGGGTTTAGAGGGTTTAGGGTTTTTAGGGTTTAGGGTTTAGGGTTTTGGTTTTAGGTTTAGGGTTTAAGTTTTAGTTTAGGGTTTAGGGTTTAAGGTTTTTTTTAATAGAGAAGAAATTTTGATTCAATATTTCTTCTTTTTGATTTCATCAACCAAGTAGCAGCCCAAATTTTCTAAGATAAGATGTAGATCAAAGCACCATAGAGCAAATCAAAAAACCCAAGATAAGTAGAACCATCTCTACTATAAAGACACAATTCCATAAGCAGCATATCACATTGACCATTCTTTAATTTCTCCCATTCCCATTAGAACCACCCTCACCTCTCAAGTAGCAAGATCTTCCATCATATCCTAGATCCCTCCCTCTGCCACCACCACACCAGAAGGTATTGCTCCTCCTACCTCCATAACCACCACGCTGACCACCACCTCCATATCCATCAGCTCACCTAGATCCCCACCACTACTATGATAATTGTGGCTCTTCACCTCCACTACCAGATCTATATTGAGCCTAGTTGATGGTGATGTTCCTACCATCAAGGTTCTGTCCATTCTTAGGGTTTAGGATTTAGGGTTAGTTTAGGGTTAGTTTATGGTTTAGGGTTTAGGGTTTAGGGTTTGGGTTTAGGTTTAGGTTTTAGATTTAGGGTTTTGGGTTTAGGTTTAGGGTTAGGGTTTGTTTGGGGTTTAGATTTGGGTTTAATGTTTAGGTTTGTTTAAGATTTAGGTTTATGATATTTTTTTTAAAATTAAGTAACTTTAGGTTTAGGTTTATTTAGTTTATTTTATTTATTTTAGTTTATTTTTTTTATTTTTTATTTAGGTTTATTTTCATTTTATTTATTTTATTCATTTTATTTTTTTTATTTATTTTTTTTGATTTTAGTTTATTTTAGGTTTTATATTTTAGTTGAGTTTATTTTTATTTTATTTTTTTTAGGTTTAGGTTTTAGGTTTTATTTATTTATTTTATGCTTTATTTTTTTTAGTTTAGTTTAGGTTTTAGTTTTTATTTTAGGTTTATTTTTATGCTTTTTTTAAGTTTAGTTTTAGGTTTATTTTAATTTTATTTTAGTTTATTTAGTTTATGTTTAGGTTTAGTTTTTTTTTAGTTTTTAGGTTTTATTTATTTTAGTTTAGTTTATTTTTGTTTAGGTTTAGGTTTATTTTAATTTTATTTTAGGTTTAGGTTTTTCTTTAGTTTAGGGTTTAGGTTTTATTTTTTGGCTTATTTTTTAAGTTTAGGTTTTTATTTAGTTTTGATTTTAATTATTTTTATTTATTTATTTTTTATTTTACATTTAGTATTTATTTTATTAAGGTTTTTATTGCTGTTTATTTTATTTTATAGTTTAGTTTTTTCTTTATTTTATTTTTAGTTTTTTTTTTATTTTTTTTTCATTTTATTTTTTAGGTTTAGTTTAGGTTTTTTAGTTATTTTATTTTATTTTTTATTTTTAGGTTTAGGTTCTTTTATTTATTTATTTTAGGTTTTATAGTTTAAGTTTAGGGTAGGTAGGGTTTGGATTGTGGTTTAGGGTTAGGGTTTAGGGTTTAGGGTTTATGGTTATTGTTTGGGCTTTTGATTTAGGGTTTGTGATTAGGTAGGCTTTAGGATTTAGGGTTTAGGGTTTTAGGTGAATTGTTTAGGTTTTAGGTTTTAGGGAGTTTAGGGTTTAGGGTTTTAGGGTTAGGGTTTAGGCAAGATTAGAGTTTAGGTTTAGATTTAGGTTAGTTTAGGTTTAGGGTTTATGGCTTTTTGATTCTTTGGTTTTGGTAGGTTGGGTTTAGTGTTTACAGTTTTTTTAAGAAAAGATTAAGTGAACTAGTAGGTTTAGGATTATTTAGTTTATATTATATTTGTTATAATTTATTTTATTTTTAATTTATTTATTTATTATTTTTATTTTATTTAGTTTGGTTTATTTATTTTAGTTTATTTTTTTAGGTTTAGATTTGATTTTTAGTTCACTTTTATTTTTATTTTATTTTTTTTGGTTTAGGTTTTATTTTTTATTTTTAGGTATAGGTTTAAGTTTTTAATTTATTTTTTATAGGTTTAGGTTTTATGTTTTTATTTTAGGATTACTTTTAGGTTTTATTTTTAGTTCTTCAGTATATTTTAGTTTATTTTATTTTATTAAAGGTTTGTTTTTGATTTAGTTTATTTAGTTTAGGTTTTTTTATTTTATTTTAGTTTAATTTATTTTAGTTTGGGTTTAGGTTTATTTTATTTTTATTTTATGTTTATGTCTTTTCTTTTTAGGGTGTAAGATTTATTTTTTATTTATTTTGCTTTTTATTTTAGGTTTATTTTTTTTAAGTTCAATTTATTTTAATTTTTTTTAATTTTAAGTTTATTTTATTTTATTTTAGGTTTAGTTCTTATTTTATTTTTTTTTATTTTTTTAGTTTATTTAGTTTTATTTATTTTATTTTATTTTTTTATTTTTTTATTTTATTTTATGTTTAAGTTTAGTTAGTTTTTAAGTTTTAGTTTTATTTTTTTTTTTATTTTATTTTGGTTTAGGTTTTGTTTAAGGTTTTATTTAGTTTAGGTTTAGGTTTTTAGCTTTTTAGGGTTTAGGATTTAGGGTTTAGGGTTTAGGATATAGGGTTTTGAGGTTTAGGGTTTGGGTTAAGGGACTTAATGCAATTGGCTCATAATTAATAGTTAATTAGATTACATGACTTATTTAATTACGCTTATGGTTTTCCCACACATGTGGACTAACTATACTTTCATTGAACTCCTTTAGATTATTAAACACCTAAAGATTGACCCTAAGATTTAATTAATTAAGGTCTGATGTGATTATGATTTCAATTTTATTAATTGAATTAATTAATTAGTTAAATCATAATTAATTTCATTTTAAAAAGGGTGAAATGAACTTGGGAAAGGGGTCCCAAACCTATTCCTTAGTTTATTTACTGAACAATGATTAATAAACTTAATTAACCAATTTATTATTATTCATGGGATTAATAATCATTAATTAACTTAAAAGAGTAGTTAAGGTTTAGTTAGTCAATTTTTCTAATGAGCAATAAATCCCAAGAAAATCATGGGAGGTAGAGGTCATCCCATTAAATTATCCCACAAAATTTGGGATTAATTTCAAGTAATTAAGTAATTTAGTAATTAAACTTTAATTAAATCTTAATTATTGTTCAAAATTAGTTAAGATCATTGTTAATTAATTCTCCTCTAAAATACCTTTAAAATGAGTATTTATTTGCATTTGTTTTATTTCTCTATGATTTTTAGAAGTTTTAGCCATTAAAAATGATTAATTAAGCCATATTAAAGCCTATTCTTTGGCGATGTGCATCCATGCTTTTCATGGCACGCAGATTAGCTACTTAAAACTTATCCGACTCAATGCCTTACGCTGAAGGACTCTCTTCTCTATCATCCAATCTAAGATCTGATGGTTATGATTAATCCCACAGCTTAATAGGATTAAATTAGATCAATCTAGTGGATCTAATCAAGACCATCCATTCTGATCAAGTGGAATGGATGATGCGTGATCTAACATCATGCAGGTGAGGGAGAATGGAGTCTGTCCTCCATTGCTCACTTGATCTGAGCTTACACGAGCTCGGATCAAATCCAAAATGATCCCAAACCTTCACGACATCGATCGGAGGGGATCCAATAATCAAGATCATGCGAGAAGGAAGTTCTCTTCAAAATGCTCCAACCCATTTTTGCCTAAGGATCAGTTTTGGAAGCATACCTCACTAGAGCTCAAGACTAGCTGCTCAAACAATTGAAGAAGCTTCATCTAGCAAAGACGAAGCCATGTTGAGCAGTAATTGGATCAATTCCTGACGGCGCTTCTAAGGCCATGAACGATGATTTGGAGCATTTGATTGAAGTCCCACCTCGGTG
Organism: Cymbidium sinense; assembly: GCA_021442155.1. Taxonomy (NCBI): domain Eukaryota; kingdom Viridiplantae; phylum Streptophyta; class Magnoliopsida; order Asparagales; family Orchidaceae; genus Cymbidium; species Cymbidium sinense. The sequence continues at coordinate 68,234 of JAKCPB010000940.1, forward strand.
CTAGGAAGCTTGGGAGATGATTGATTCTTGCTCGATGAGGCCTAGGAAGGTAAAAAATTAATTTGAGCTTAATGGAGAAATAGGGAAGTTAGGTCAAAAATGGGAGTGTCCTATTTCAGGATAGACGGGAATGGCATTTTTTGATCGAGGAATGAGCTTGGGAGCTTAGGGAATGGCTCTAGCATCTCTTCTTGGGTAGCTAGGGCATTGAGGAATGATTTTTGTGTGTGTTTGAGTGAAAATGAGGAGTATACCCTACATCTTGATCGTTTGGCTTCTAATGGTCATCCAACCATCTCGGGAGTCATGGGTGGTAGGGAGGAGAGTTGGCTTCCTTGGTTGGTTGAAGGTGTGGAGATGGCTGCTAAGGAGGAATCATGGGTGTCCTATGGGTTTTAAATGCTCCAATGGGGAGGGTGAGGTGATTTTACCTCCCATGGGTCATGGCTGACCCAACCACCCCTTGGGACAGGTTGGGTAGTGTCCTAGGTGCCTAAGTGGACCATTTGGAGAGTACTAAGTCCCAAGAAATGGAAATGACCACTTACTTGTGATTTGTCTCATGTGATGCCCTTGAAACAAGAGTAGAATGATCATTTAGCATTGGATTTGGGACAATTTGAAATGAGCCAAAGTAGGTTAGGTTGGGTCAAGTTGACCAATTGGTCAAATTAGGTCAAACCAAGAGTTGGGTTAAGTTTATATGATCATTTGGGATGTTTTGGTTCAATTGGTTTGGTTTAGTTTAGCTTAGATTTGATTTTTGCTCATTTAAATTCATTTGGGTCAAATGGATTAAGTTAACCAATTTGATGAAATTGGCCGAATTAGCTTATGTTGGTTGTTAGTTTGGGTTTAGTTGACCAATTGAAGCTGATTATAGGCTTTTGTTTCAATTAATTTGGATTTGGTTTTGATTTAGGCCAACTTGAACCTTTAGGTCAATTTAGGTTAAGTAGGTCAATTAGGTTCAATTGGGTCCAATCATGGCTTTGGTAAAGTTCAACAATTAATTTGGAATGAACTTGAGCCATTACAATCAATTTGGTTTATATTTTGATTTGACCCAATTTATTTTTTAGGTCTATTTGGGTCAACTTAGGTCAAGTGGACCAATTGGGTTTGGTTTGACTCAATTGAAGGTCAAGTCATATTCAAATATTGTTTTTTATTTGGTATGAATCATTAGTTTCAAGGGATTTGGCTTAGGTTGCAATTTGGCTAGTTCATATGGGGGGTTGACTTGGTCAAATGACCAAGTTGACTTAGTTTGACCCAATTTGTGATAATTGATTAGCCTAGGGTGATCAACAATTATGATGGGAGGTTTTGATGGGCTTGGTTCAATCCAATTTTGGTAGGATTAAAACTTGGCTCAAATAGGTCAAATTGGCCACTTTGGGTCAAGTGGACCAATTTGGTTTAGTTGGCTTGATTTTGGGTTGAGTTTGATACACTTAGCACATGCATTTCTTATGTATTTATGACTAGCATCATAACACATATTATTATTCATTTATAAGATTTTGAAAAATACATTTAGATTTAATAGTGATAATACATATATATTAAATTAAATCAACACATGCAAGCTTACATAAAGAAAATCCATTTTATTTTACCTGATTTTCAGAAGATGGATGCATGAATTCAAATGACATACCAAATTTAACATGATTATGAAGAAGACAATCAAATATAAGAATGTGATTCATTCAACCAAACTAGTTCTTAAGGACAATCAAATCAAATAAGATTATTTAAAGCAAACCAAAGCTTTTTTATTAATTAAGTTTTGGATTTGATTTGATTTAAAGAGGAGAAGAGAAATCATCACTTGCTATTTTAAACCAATTCCCACATTAGTGATTTAATTTAATTTAAGCAAATGTAATTAAGTTGATTTTATGGGTTGAACCCTTAATTAGATGAATTAATTACCCTTACTAATGTCACCAAAAGTAATTAACTAAATAATATGAGCCAACATGATATGCATGAAAAATAAACTTGCATTAATCATAGGAAATAATAG
>JAKCPB010000941.1:0-114564 GCA_021442155.1 Cymbidium sinense
AGCACCTCCCTTGCCTTTGGAGCTTAGGAAAAGGCTTTGAGTTTGATTGAGCTCCAATGGAGCTTGCAAGAATTTGATTGATATTGAGTGTAGGCTAAGTTTGGTGAAGCTCCTGTTTCCAAGCTATGAAAATCGAGAAAATGGAAAATGGGAATTGAGAGAGCTTGGGGAGGCTGGAAATGACTTCTCGGCTTCCTCTTGCTCAATCAAGTAGGGATGGAATGAATTCAAATTAGAGTATATCTCCCCTTGAGCAATCGGATGGCTTCTCCCTTCCATTTTGATCCAATTGACCACCTTGAGTGGGTTTGTTAGCTTTAGGGTGTCCTTGCAATCGGTTTGGCTAGAGGTGGAGTAGTGGAGCTTGCATGTGCTTAAATCAAGTGGAGGAGGATTCCATGTGCTTAATTTCATGCAAGTTGTGGCTAGGTTGGGCTACCCAATTGGGTTGGGTGCACCACACTCTAGTGTTCAATTGATCCACTAAGAGGGTGTGTCATTATGGAAATTCCAAAGATTTGGCCAAAATTTACCCTTTGACCTAAAAAAAGGTCATTTGGCTTGGATTTAAATTTGATATGTTTGAAAAATGGGTTAAGTTTCATTGAATTTGGAGTTGGTTTGATATGATTTGGCTCATGTGACCCATTTAGGTCAAAATGGGTCATCTTGGGTTAAGTTGACCAATTGGTCAAATTGGGTCAAACCAAGGGTTGGGTCAAGTTCATCGACCATTTGAAATATTTTGGTGGCTCTAGTTTGATTCAATTTGGTTTATATTTGGTTTTGGTGGCTCGGTTCAATTTGATCCAAGCCACACATAAAAACATTTAAGAAATTATGAAAAGTATGTTCTCTAATGCACAATGTAAACATAACATGAAATAATTATATAAACTATCATAAAAGAATAAAAGGTCGGTGTGGTGGATCTTGTCATACCAGAAGAGAAAAGATGGGTAGCTCTAACCTTATACAACCTTGAATATGAAAGAATAATTATAATTGTATAAAATGCTATGGGGCTCTTTCTTCATATCTCAATTTTGATTTGGTTTTCTTTGATTTGGATGGTGCTTGCTTCAAAGGCATCACAGGCACCCTACAAAGCCTTATGGCCCGCTCATCTAATCCCATAGCACTAATCTTAATTCCTATTACAAAATTACATTTATGTTGGAAAAGTAAATCTAACTACACCTACAAAAAGAGGTTAGCTAAATATACATAAAATCCCAAGCGGTTGTATTTATAATTTGGACTTAGCACACATGGGTAACTAAGCCCATGTCCTAACTTGGATTATGCTTAAGGATTTATGAAACCCAAAAGCATTCACATTTATTTTAAGCATCCCTTAAGCATAATCCCTGCAGAAAACATGATTTGGCTAATATTGGCCTATCATCGTCTATGAAAGCATACACCCTAACATCTAATCTAAAATAATACATCATAAAACAAAATATACATCACATCATACACCATCTAACTTAGAGCTAGAAGTGGTGACTTAATTCTAATGTGTGTATTAAGGCATGTGTGGTAAGTCTTGTTAGGCATTAGTGTTGTATGTTCTAAGTGTAGAAGGATTCAATTTAACATGAAAGGTTGATTTCACTTGAAGTAGTTTAATTGATTTGAGAATTTTAATTTGTGTTTTCTTTTGTTTCATTTGATTACACTTAGCAACTAAGTGTTATAAAGAGAGGAAAATAGGATTGCCCTCTTTCATCCCTATCTTAAGTCACTTTGTAAAGTATATTAATTTGATTTAGTTCTCTTTAGTGAATGGCTTATTAAATGATTTAATTAATCCTATGTTTAGGTTCACTTTAAATAATCCTATTCAAAATGAAAGGCATCTTAAGATTAATTTAATTGAATTACTACCACTTGACATATATTAAATCATTCCTTTCCATCACATGTAACATGCATATGATTTAATCCTAAGTGTGTCAATACATGCAACATATTTTAGCATACTTAAATGATGAATGTATATATGTGCATGTGTAGAATTTATATTTTATTTGATTGAATTATTTAAACATATTAATTCAAAACTTTATCCAAATTCTTATACAAAAGTAAATAAGAATGAAATTAAATAGGCATGTCTTTGTTGTTAAACCAAGAAAGTGAGGTAATCAAATGACTTCCTTGGAGCTAGCTAAAGCCTCATATTCTTGGGATGTCTAGACTATATACTCATTTGCATTCAAACATATGTAAATTCATATACATGAACATAGGAAGTAAGCTCTAAATCATATGGCTAATTAATTCAACCACTTAGTCAATTATGAATGCATGCAATTTTAATGTAAAATGGGATTTTCATTCACTAATCACATATACATATACATGTACAAAGATATAGGAAAGTATGTGTCATTGTTAAACCAAGATGTGAGGTAATCATGACCTCCTTAGGGCTAACTAAAGCCTATTATTCTGGATGTCCAGATTATATACTTGCTTTTATTGGACACATGGATGTATACATAAATGAGGGAAAAGAAAACCATGCAAAAATTGTATATATTTTTTGATTGAATCATTTATATATATGAATTAAAGCTTTATCCAAATTCTAATGTTGAAATACATAAGAATGAAATCAAATGGGTACGTGTCATTGTTAAACTAGGGAAGTGAGGTAATCAAATGACCTCCTTGGGGCTAGCTAAAGCCTCATGTTCCCGGAATGTCCAGACTATATACCCATTCAATCTTATATAAATCAACACATGAATAGAAGAAAGAGAACTCAACATTCATATACTTAAGCTATAAGCACATACATTATGTATTTATAACTAGCATCATAACACATATTATTATTCATTTATAAGATTTTGAAAAATACATTTGGATTTAATAGTGATAATAGCCACACATATATTAAATTAAATCAACACATGCAAGCTTACATAAAGAAAATCCATTTTATTTTACTTGATTTTGAAAATATGGATGCATGAATTCAAATGACATACCAAATTTAACATGATTGGAAAGAGGACAATCAAATATAAGCATGTGATTCATTCAATCAAACTAATTCTTAAGGATAATCGTATCAAATATGATTATTTAAAGCAAACCAAAGCTTTTTTATTAATTAAGTTTTAGATTTGTTTTGATTTAATGAGGAGAAGAGAAATCATCAGTTATTATTTTAAACCAATTCCCACATTAGTGATTTTGATTTAATTTAAGGAAATGTAACTAAGTTGATTTTATGGGTTAATTAAGTTAAACTCTTAATTACATGAATTAATTACCCTTGCCTATGTCACCTTAAAGTAATTAAGAATAATTATAAGCCAACATGATATGCATGGAAAATAAACTTGTAATGATCCTAGGAAATAAAAGGGGCCTAATGCAATTGGCTCATGATTTATAGTTAATTAGATTAAGGGACTTAATTAATTACTCTTATGGTTTTCCCATACATGTGGACTAACCATAATTTCATTAAACTCCTTTAGGTTATTAAACACCTAAAGATCTATCCCATGATTTAATTAATTAAGGTCTGATGTGATTATGATTTCAATTTGATTAAGTGATTTAATTAATTAGTTAAATCTTATTTAATTTCATTTTAAAAAAGGGTGAAATGAACTTAGGAAAGGGGCCCAACCTATTCCTTAGTTCACTTACTATTGAACAATGATTAATAAACTTAATTAACTAATTTATTACTATTCATGTTAATTAATCATTAATTAACTTAAAATAGTAGTTAAGGTTTAATTAGTCATTTTCCTAATTAAGTGAGCAATAAATCCAAGAAAATCATGGGAGGTGAGGTCATCCCTTTAAATTAACCCACAAAATTTAAGATTAATTGCTCAAGTAATTAAGGAGTAATTAAGCTAATTAATATTACTATTAAACCTTATTTAAACATTAATTATTATTCAAAATTAGTTAAGATCATTTTTAATTAATTCTCCTCTAAAATACCTTTAAAATGAGTATTTATTTGCATTTTTTTTTATGATTTTTTATGATTTTTAGAAGTTTTAGCCATTAATAATGATTAATTTAGCCTAATCCTATTGGTGCCACATGGCGCTAATGCAGAGCACTTTCCACATGGCGTCACAAGATTGGCTACTTAAAACATATCGGTTCAGCCTATGTGTTACGTGGATGCACTTTGTCATCTAAGATCGAATGGCCACGATTAATCCCACAGCTAAATAGAATTAAATTAGATCAATCTAGTACATCTAATCATGACCGTCCATTCTGATCATGCAAAATAGATGTGCATGATCTAACATCACATCGGTGAGGAGAATAGAGTTATTCACCATTGCTCACTTGATCGAGCTTGCAGCTCGGATCAACTCAAGATCCACCTTCACGACATTGGTTGAGGATCTAACTCAAGATCACACAAGATGCAAGTTTTCTTCAAAAGCTCCAACCCATTTTTGCCCAATGATCAGTTTTGGAAGCATACCTCATTAGAGCTCAAGATCGGTGGCTCAAATGATTGAGAGTGCTTCATCTAGTGAAGATAAAGCCATATTGAGTAGTAATTGGATCAATTCCTTGACATTCACTCAAAAGGCCATGAACCAAAGATTTGGATCTGGCTTTGATCGAAGTCCCACCTCTGGTGCTCGGGAAGCTTGGGAGATGATTTGTTCCTGCTCGATGAGGCCTAGGGAAGCTGCATGGAAAGTCAATTTGAGTTTGATCAATGGGAATTTAGGGTGAAATGGGAGTGTCCTATTTGGGATGGATGAAATGGCATTTTTGGTGAGAATGAGCTTAGAGCTTAGGAAATGGATTTAGCGGCATCTTGAGTAGCTAGGGCTCAGGAATGATTTTTTGTGTGTTTGAGTGGAAATGAGGGGGTGTATACCCCCCTTCATCTTGATCAAATGGTTGGATCAGGTTTGGCTTCTAGTGTCCATCCAACTATCTCAGGGAATCATGGGTGGTAGGTAGGAGGTGAGTTAGCTCAGCTTGGTTAGTTGAAGGTATGGAGGTGGTTTCCAAGGAGGAATCATGGGTGTCCTATGGGTTTCAAATGCTCCAATGGGGAGGGTAAGGCGATTTCACCTCCCATGGGTCATGGACAACCCAACCACCCATTGGGTCAGGTTGGGTAGTGTTCTAGGTGCTTAGGTGGACCATTGGGAGAGTACCAAGTGGCCAAGAAATGGAAAAGACCACTTACATGGGTGATTTATCTCATGTGATGCCCTTTAAGGGAAGAATGATCATTTAGCATTGGATTTGATTTAAGCAGATTTGAAATGAGCCAAAAGTGGGTTAGCCCAACTTTCAAGTCAATTGTAGTTGATTTGGTTAGGTTTGACTCAATTTGACTAATTTAGGTCAAATTAGGTTAGGTTGGGTCAAGTTGACCAATTAGTCAAATTGGGTCAAACTAAGGGTTGGGTCAAGGTCATTTGAACATTTGGGATGTTTTGGTTTTTGGTTTGGTTTATTTTGGCTTAAATTTGATTTTGGCTCATTTGAATTCATTTGGGTCAAATGGGTTAAGTTGACCAATTTGACCAAATTGGCCAAATTGGCGATTGTGTTGGTTTGGGTTTAGTAGACCAATTGAAGATGATTGTAGGCTTTGGTTTCAATTAAATTAGATTTAGGTTTTGATTTAGGCCAACTTGAACCTTTAGGTCAATTTGAGCTAAGTAGTCAATTGGGTTCAATTGGGTCCAATCATGGCTTTGGTCAAGTTCAACAATCAATTTGGAATGAACTTGAGCCATTGGTTTGCAATCAATTTGGTTTATATTTTGATTCGACCCAATTTGATCTTTTAGGTCAATTTGGGTCAACTTGGGTTAAGAGGGCCAATTGGGTTTGGTCTGACTCAATTGAAGGTCAAGTCATATTCAAATATTGATTTTGATTTGTTATGAATCATTGGTTTCAAGGGATTTGGCTTATGTTGTAATTTGGCTAGTTTGAGTTCATATGGGTTAAGGGGTTGACTTGGTCAAATGACCAAGTTGACTTGGTTTGACCTAATTTGTGATAATTGATCAACCTAGGGTGATCAACAATCATGATGTTATGGGCTTGGTTCAATCAATTTGGGTAGGAAGAACTTATAGGTCAAATTGGTCACTTTGGGTTGTTGGTGTTTTCTCTAGAAAAGAAAAAAATGACACCACATAGAGTTTAGGAAAATTTTATTTAGATGACCAAATATGACATTAAGGAATAAACATATTATCTCAGCTAAAAATGTTCTCACGTAATGGATTGATCATTTCAATAAAAGACTCCTAAGGCTAATGGGTCTTTCATGTACAGTATTTTCCCGATCTACATGGAAAAGTAGAGTAGGATTTATTTTATCGGGATCATGGTTCCCATAAAGGCAAGCCTCTATAGTTAATTACATCTTAGGAAGGTCTCTTCCTAAGAATACTCTACTAAAAAAATAAGTGGTTATTCTAAAGACTACTAAGGTAGCTTTCAAAGGATTGATTTTGGGAAATTCAATTGGGAGAGGTCCAAATTGGAGAGAGTTATTTTCAAGAATCAAATGGGAAAAAATAGGAAATGTCTATTGATCTTGGGATACCCGAGACATTTCAACTATCTATGATTGGGCTTCAAATTTGGGATTTAATTTTAGATTTCAAGTTGTCATTTTCTTCAAAATCTAATGCCTCCTTCTTGAGGACATCCATGGCTCCACAGGGACCACCGCACCATCTCAAGTTGGTTGACTCTGCTAATCCTAGACCCCATAGATCCTAACCTAATTCTAAGCTCAAATTTATATTTAAAATTCAAAAAAAAAGCCTTGCAAAATAGATGTTAGGAAATACATACAACACACAAAATAATTTATATTTCACAAACATACGGGCTTATTATTAGTTGCTTGCCAAGCCCACCTATCCTAAGGACTATGTAAATGGATTTTCAGCACATGCGAGCAAACAACAATTTTATGATTTATTTATTACAACAATCCCTTTAACACAATCCCCTGTAGAAAACATTGTTAATTCTAAAAGAATGCCCTAACATCTTGTCTAAACAAACAAGCCTAATCGGTCTAAAAATACACCACACAGACATGTGAAGCACTGCACAGAAGATTAAAGAAAATCATAGAACAATCTAACCTAGATCTAGAGTCCATGACCTAAATGATCTAGTGTGTGTAAAAGAGGGTTTTGTGTGGTAAGGCTTTGCTAGGCTCCTTTAAGTTCAAGTTTAAGTTTGAAGTTTGAATTTGTTATTTAATTTTACCATTGGTTGGTTTAGTTCAAATGTTTAGTGATTTAATTCCCATTTTTATGTTCATTTTATTTGGTTAAAGTTGTATAGGTTTTCAAGAATGAAGAATGGAATGATTCTATTTTTTGGAGCTCTTTCCATTCAACATCCTAATTCTAATGATATTTCAAAAGTCTAACTAAGATCCTTAAGTATCTTAATTAATCTTTTTTGATTTTGATTTGGTTCATTTCATTTATAAAATTTATATTAAAGTTTGATTTCATTCAATTGAACTTAAGTTATTAAATCATGGATTTCTAGGCTTAAGGTTTAAATAAATTAATACTTTAGGTTTGTTCATGGATTATGCTTAGCCTAAAGCACTTAAGTTAATTATTTGATCGATTTAATTAACCTAAGTTTTAGATTCATTCATTAAATTCATTAGGGATGAGTGGTTTCATTAAATTTTATTTATTCAAAGTCTAATGTTTAAGTTAATTAATAGTTTTATTAACCTAGGTTTTATTTCATTATCCTAGATTAAATTTTATTACTTTGATTGACTTAGGATATTTAGATAAGTTTTTGAATAGTTTTCTAATGTTTGATTGAGATTGGTTTGAATTACCATTTTATTTAATGGATTAATTAATTCTATTAACCTAAAATTTGATTAACATTGACCTAAAGATTTGGAAATTTAAGAACTCTTAATCAGAGATCAATTGAACTTGAAATATTTCGGTAAATAGAGTTATATGCCCAATATCCCTAAAGTTTGCTTGATTAGAGATGTAATTAGGGTGTAAGGTTTTAATTATTTATTTGAAACTTAAATTAAGCCTAATTTATTGAGATTCAATTAAGATTTTTAATTTTTACTTATTCTTCACTAAAATACATTTCCAATGAGGGTTTATTCATAAGTTTTTGGCTAACTAGTTGATTTACTATGATTTAATTAAGTTTAGGTTGTTTAATTGAATTATTTAATTTATTTAATTAATTAAGTCAATTTAGGATTATTAGGTTATAGGTTTAATTAAGTTTAATTAGTATTTGATGCTCATTAATGATTATTATGATGATTTAAGGTTGTTTAATTAAAGTTATCTAATTATTTGATTTAGAGTTAATTAATTTAATTAATTAAAAGGTTAAGCATTTGAAATTACAATTTCCCTTGAATTCAAGAAACTAAATCCCCAAAAATTCACCCAAGGTATATTTTATGCTTAATTTCATTTCCCAAAGTTTCAAATTAATTGGATTATTAATTTGAGAGTAATTAAGGTTTAATGTTTTTCAATTAAACCTAAATTAAGGGAAAAATACCCAATAAAAATTGGGGATTTAATTTTCTATGGATTCTTCTCATCAAGATGAATCCATAAAACTTTTATTTGTAATTTTTTTTATTTATACTTGATTTTATATGATTTTTAGAAGTTTTTTGCATTTTTTAAATTAATTAAAATAATTATTTAAACAATTTTAAGGGTTTTTTAAGTGGTGGTCCCACTCGGGATCTGCGTGTTGCATGGTACACGCAGGTTGGTCCACGTGGCTTCCATGTGGCATCGCGTTACTGAAGTTCAAAATGAGGGATCTCCTACGGACGGTCCAGATCAATCCCGTGGTTCCTATGGGTGAAAGTCGATCCGGTCCACAGATTTGGGCCATCGGATCAAAATACATTCGGATGGTAGAGATCATCTCCTTGATTCTGTAGGAAGAGGGGCCGTTGATAGAATTTTGCTAATTGTGATCGATCCATAGCACGAAATCAAGTGATTTCAATTGCTACATGATCGTGGATGAATATCATATGTTTCTATATGGTTTGATCATATTATAGATTGTAATTCCAATTAAACCTACGACAATCAAATTCTAGAAGGAAAAGCTTGAGGTCAACTATGGCATACCTCGATTCATTGGAAGATTGGCCTTACAATTGATCCTAAAGCTTCAAATGCTTGAATTAAACTTGCTTGCCAAAGGAATTAAATTAATTCCTTATGGATTGCACCCTGATTGATTTTTTTTTTTGGCTTTGATGATTTATAGTGGTTAAGGACTCTTGGAGGGAAGGGAAATTTTGTTTAGGTTGGTTTTGATGTGTGAAGGAAGGTGTGTGTGTGTTCAATTTTCCTTGGGGAAGTCTCTCCTCTTGTTTTCCTATGATGAGAGCCTTTAAGCTTTTCCTAGCTATTCCTTGGTTAGTTTTGATGGAGGACCTTGGAAGCTAGCTAGTGCTCTCCCATCCCTATCACATGTGAATGGGTGGGAAGAAGGAGAAGGAATCTGACTTCTCCAATTCCTTTGCATGCATCAATTTTCCTCATTTGGATTTTATTCAATAATGTAAGAGAAACTTAAATGGCTTAATTAGGGAAGTAAAACTTCATTAGAAGGGTTTAAGGAAGTGTCACCCCCATCCCATGTGATTTGGTTGAAAGTGGTTTGGCATTTCCTTTTTTATTTTGTCTTGCTTAACTCACTTAACCCAAATTGAGTTAAGTGAATTAAACATAATTTCTTATGGGTCAAATGACCCATTTGACCCAACTACACCCAATAGGGAATTGGGTCATGTCCCATCACAATCCCCATATAATTTAGGATAATCAATTTAGATTTATTTTGATTTTTCTTGGATTTGAGTTCAATGTAGCTTATTTAGGTTATTTTGATTTAAGGAATTTAATTTACCTAATCTAGGCCTCCATGGACTCAAATTTCTTTGTCATTATGATTACACATATTCATTTGATAATTTGAAATATTTTTGGTGATTTAATTTAGTCAAATTTTGGTGGGTTGACTTTTTGATGAAGTTGGCCCACTTAAGTCAATTCTAGGTTGACTAGAGTTGACTTTAGATTTGACTTTGAATTTTCATTTTATTTATATTGATTCACTTGATTTAATTTATGTTGGATATTTGACTTGATTTTACATCAAACCAAGTAGATGGATTTAGCACAAAATGCATTTCCTAAGTCATTAAGCATAGTGACTTGAATAGTGAATTAGAAAATCCCTATTTGAACTTGATATCATTTCATTGCTAAAATGACCTCTTCCAAAAATGAGGTCAACAAATGGACCACCAATATGTGTAATGGATAAGTCAGAATACACTACACATATTGGTGCTGACCAAATTGATCAACATACAAGTATAAACTCGGGGTTCCAATTCATGATTTTGATTTTTGACTTAGAATTTTATTTTGATTTTGATTGTGAATGATAGGTACATGTATACCTATCTTTGCTTTGGAGTGTGATTCATTCCTAGAAACTTAACTTTCATTAAGTTATAGGATGAAGAGGAATTCTATTAGGAGTAGTCCCAAAGAATGGTCTAACACTAATGTAATCACTGTGCTCAAGGAAGATGCCTTGGGACTTACTTGAGAATAGTGGTGATCCATGTGTTTAGCTAATAAGATGGGGCGTTAAGGGCATGATCCATCCTAGTTAACTGAAGAGAGGAGAGGGGTCTTTAAAGACATGATCCAATCCTCAAAAGTTATGTCGGGGAGAAGAGGCTTGAAATGATTGATCCTAATTCCCAGCACTTTGACTACTAAACTTAATCTTGTTTAAATAGTCCAAAAATTGGGGCTTTCAATGGCTTAATTCCATTTCTTAATTCTTTGAATAGGAAGCCAACTAGGGACATACTCTTGGGTAGGATGCCGACTGAGGGACTTATTCCTAAATGATTAGAAAGAATGTTGACTAGGGACTTATATTTTTTTGGCTATTAAAAGGGGTCATAAACTTGATCCAATCTAACTCTATGTAACATGAAAGGGGCCTTGATGGCTTAATCCAATCATGTTCACAAAGGTAGGATGCCGACTGGGGACTTATGTCTTTCTGTCTATTAGAAATGGGTCATAAAGACTTGATCCAATCTAACTTGCCTGTGTAACATGAAAGGGGCCTTGATGGCTTGATCCAATCATATATACAAAAGTAGGATGAGAGGACCTACTCTAGATGATTAGAAAGAAAGAATGCGGGACTTATATCTTTTGGCTATTAGAAAGGGGTCATAAAGACTTGATCCAATCTAATTCGCTTGTGTAACATGAAAGGGGCCTTGATGGCTTAATCCAATCATGTACACAAAGGTAGGATGGCAACTGGAGACTTACTCCTAGATGATTAGAAAGAATGCTGACTGGGGACTTATATCTTTTTAGCTATTAGAAAGGGGTCATAATGAGTTGATCCAATCTAAATCATCTGTGTAACATAAAAAGGGACTTGATGGCTTGATCAAATAATGTAAACAAAGGTAGGATGGGGGCGGGGACTTACTCGATGATTAGAAAGAATGTCTAGGGACTTATATCTTTGCTATTAGAAAGGGGTCATAAAGACTTGATCCAACTCACGGTGTAACATGAAAAGGGCCTTGATGGCTTGATCGAATCATGTACACAAAAGTAGGAATGGTGCCATGAAGGCTTGCCCCAAACCTATGGGAATGGTGCAGCAAGGCTTACTCTAAACCTAGAAGGGTATGAGAAAGGTGAGGGCTTACTCTATCTCAAGTCATGCATAGGAAAGGTGCCACAAAGGGCTTGATCTTTCTATAGGTGATATGGATGAGGAAAAAAAAGTTAAAATAACTTAATTCCTAATCCTCAAAAGTTTTGACTAATAAGCAAGAATCTAATGAACTCAATTTAATTAGTCAACATGAAGGGTGATAAAAGTTCATTTTCAAATACATTTAAGAATGAGTTTACAACATTCAAGATAAATGATACAAATTGAAAAAGCAATAAACAGAAATAAGCTTTTATTTTATTGATTTTTATTTGGCAACAAGTTACAAGTTACACATAATATTTCTTTAGGTAACTTCCATTAATAGGTGGTATTGGACGTTCACCATCACAGGTAATAAGTTGGTAAGAACCTCCTTCATAAGCTTTTTCCACTACAAATTTGTTGTCAATTCTTTAATGAGCTAGGATTGGTCATCTAACAACCAAGACCAAGTCTCCTACTTGGAAAGTTCTAGGATGAACAGATTTGTTGTCGATTCTTTTTCCACTACATTTCATGCCATTGGTGCTTGTTTTCATCAAGTATCTTTTTCAGAATTCTTACCAATGTTTTTATTAAATATGTAATCCATTCACCCTAGTGTAATAGATGGTCGAGTATCTCCAATCAATTATATGTCTAGCTATAGAGTGATTTATTTTCATGGATAAAGGACAAACCAATATTGGATATGATTCAAGGAGGAAGGCCAAATCGATATACAATATTTTCTTGAAAAAATTTCAACACATGATATGCTTTAACTTCTTTCAATGGTACCATTTCATCCCATTCAAAAAAATAATCTGTTGCAGCTAAAATGAAATGATGTCCTTTTGATGAAGGAGGATAAATAGGCCTATGATGTGGTACCTAACTCTCAAAAGGCCGAGGAGCGTAGGGTGTAATACATTGGGTGGTTGATGTAATACCACACCATGTACTTGGCACTGATGATAATAGCGTGCAACCTCCATGCAGTCATTTAGTATCGATGGCCAATAATACCCAAGTCTCTTAATTTTTAATTTCATTTTGGGCCTAGATTGGTGTGCTCCACACAATCCAGAGTGTATCTCAGTCACAACCATATGGGCTTCGGTTTGTCTAAAAAATATGAGCCACATTTGATTAAATGACATACGATATAAAGCATTATTGATTAATGCATAAGATAAAACATGTTTCTTTATTTGATTTGCTAATGACTTATTTTTAGGAAGCCTCCCCTTACTTAAATAGTCAATAAACGGTTACCTCCAATCACATTCTATTTGACCTTCAGAAAGAGCGGCTATCCTTTGTATTTCTTCTTGCTTATTAATGTAGTCTAAATCTATAGGAGATTAAACTTGTTGATTTTGAACTTCTAGAAATTGATTCTTTTCTAGGCATATGATTTCTTTGGCTAATTTAACCAAAGCATCTGCTATTGAATTCTTCTTGATATATTCTACACAATTACATATGGAATCTTTTCAAGTAATTTCATTATATATTGATAATTGAAGAGCTTTGGATGCAAAACCTTATAGATTCTAATACTAGAATCCCAAAAAATTTTATATTTTTAATTTCCATAAGGATTTCCAACTCTATAATAAGAGCTTCATATTCAGCTTCATGGTTTATAAGGCTGCCAAATGATATGAATATCTCATCATTCCTTTTTGAGGTTATAAAGATTAACCCAATTTCTTCCTTCCAGGATAGATGAGTTTGATTCTTTATGTCTTCTTGATTATGAAGCACCATCAAAGTATAATTCCAGTGGCACTTGGTTCACACACTAATGTTATGATCTATTCATCTTGGAGATCATCATTTAAAGAGACCCTTCAAGTATAGGTGTGTTCTATATGCCACTATTTATCCTTTTATAGCACGAAGAATATAAGTGATCTCAAATTATAATAAAATCATTGACCATTGCTATAACAATGTTGGATGGTCATGAGATATTGCAAAGGATTCACCCTTGAAATCAGTTGACCTTATGAGAAAGCATATAATGCCTCGGTTTAAAGCGAAAAAAAAACTAAGGCCTGTCTCTCAATAGGAGGATAATTCTTTTCATTGGGATAAGCATGACTTAGATAATAAAGGGCATTTTCCTTCCCTTCTTCATTTGTTTGAGCTAATAAACCCAGATTCATCCATAGCTACAATATAGAGAGTTAATGGCTTTCCCAATCGGAAAGCCAAAATAAGGATTCATTTAGATATTACTTTAGGTTTTCAAAGATACCTTAGCATTTTTCATCCCAAATAAATTTGGAATCTTTCTTGATAATGTTGCAAGGGTTGACACCTTCCATAAATTTGATATCTCCTTAATGCAAGCCTTCCTAGAATGATCTTAACTGTGTAAGACATCTAGCTGGCAGAATCTCTATAATAGCTTTTATCTTTTCTGGATCAATTTCTATCCCACGATGCCACACTATGAACTCTAAGAATTTCCATGAAGTCACTCCAAAGGCACACATCAGAGGATTCATCTTTAAGTTATAGTGGCACAATCATTGAAATGACCCATAAATTATAAAATGATCTTATTTTATTTTGCTTTTAATGACTAAATCATCGATATAACATTACTTGATTATGAATCAAGTCATTGAATATTCTAGTCATAGCTCTTTGATAAGTAGTTCCGATTTTTGACCAAATGGCATGATCGTGTAAAGAAAATCCTATTGGATTTGAATGTCATATGCTTTTCATCTTGTGGGACATCTTAATTTGAATATAACCAAATGATCCATCCATAAATGAAAAGATCTCATGCGAGGAGGCTATGTCAACCATGAGTTCGGGTATAGGCAAAAGGAACTCATCTTTGGGGAAAGCTTTATTTAGGTCTCTAAAGTCAACGCAGATGCATATTTAACCACTTTCTTCTTTATTGTAACTATATTGGCTACCCAATTAGGGTATTATTCTTCTTATAATGTCGATTCAA
This sequence comes from Cymbidium sinense, assembly GCA_021442155.1. Lineage (NCBI taxonomy): Eukaryota > Viridiplantae > Streptophyta > Magnoliopsida > Asparagales > Orchidaceae > Cymbidium > Cymbidium sinense. The sequence continues at coordinate 14,795 of JAKCPB010000941.1, forward strand.
TTAGTTTCTTTATTTCAATGATTAGTAGTTGTTGTTACTTCTAGGTGCATCCGCTAGAAGCTTGCTTTAGGATAGCATCATATTTAATTCCTAGTTTGTGTACAACATCACGGGATAAATTTAGCATTTCATCATAACTCAGGCAAAGCAATCTTTATACTTAAAGAGTAAAGTGATTAACTCTTCAGAATCTTTTGAACCCAGCAAAGAGCTAATAAAAGTCAATTTTGGGTTCTCAGGAGTTCCTAGGTTAACCTCCTTTAATTCATCTATAGTAGATTTTATCTCTTCCTCATATTCAAGAGGTGCATTTTGAATCATCTTTGGATTCCTCCATGGTTTTATGAATGAGTCTTAGAAGAGTAGAAGAGACTTCAAAGAGTTGATCTATTTGAGATTACTTATCATTAAACAATGGTGTATCATCAAATGATTCAATAGTACCAAACCCAATGCCTTTGGAGTGGAAATTTCTATGTTTTTGATTCCATAAGCTCTCCATGCATTGGGCTTTATCTTTAGGCCAAACATTTGTGATAAAACCATGTTTCACATAATTCTTTACACAAGTGAATACCCAAAAGGAAGTTCTATTATTTCATTGAAAGATGGTTCTTCAAGCTTTACATCTCCTTCGAGCTTGAAGGATCAAAATAAAATTTTCGACCTCCCACTTCTCTAATAAGTTAGGGGCTACTTTGACCTCTAATTGAGATATTTTATTTTGATTTAGAGGAGTCAAAGTTAAAGTGCGCACATTTTTAATTTTTCATATGTGGATAGCTCAGACTCTTCCTTTAATGTTTTGATTTCTTCCTCATCAATGTTTTATTCTAAGGAAATCTCAAACTTTATTGAAGCATTTCTATGAGGGATTCTTCATCTGAGCTAGATTCCAAATCAATATTAATTATTGGAGGTTCTTTTTCTTTTTCTTTTTCTTTTTCTTTTTCCTCCTTTTATTTATTTTTATCTTTCTTGATTATTGTACTTTGTGCTTGAATAATGATGTATTTTATAGAATCAAATCTAGGTTTCTTAGGCATGTAGTAAATAGGATCTTCATAGAGCTCAATCACATGAATAGTGAATGGTTGTATGTCTCCTTTTATAACATATTCTACTCCATCCCTAATGTACCTAATACACTGGTGAAGTGAAGATGGAACCATTCTATACTCATGGATCCAAGGTCTGCCAGCTTTAGGTTTAGGTTTTTATTTAATTTTTATTTTATTTTATTTTAAGTTTATTTTACTCATATTAGTTTTTTTTTTATTTATTTAGGTTTTTATTCTTAGGTTTATATTATTTTTTAGTTTAGTTTAAGTTTTATTTAATTTAATTTAATTTATTTTTATTTTTATTTTATTTTTATATTTAAGTTTAGGTTTAGGTTTTAGTTTAGTTTTTATTTTATTTTATTTTATTTTTATTTTATTTAGGTTTAGGTTTTTTATTTATTTTATTATTAGATTTTTAGGTTTTTAGGGTTTAGAGTTTTAGGGCTTATCATTTTAGGGTTTAGGGTTTATGGTTAAGGTTTAGGGTTTAGGGTTTATGGTTTAGTGTTTTTGGAGGATTTAGGGTTTTAGTTTAGGGTTTAGGGTTTAGGTTAGGTTTAGGGTTTAGGTTTGGGATTAGGGTTTTAGTTTTTTAGGTTAGTTTAGTGTTTAGGGTTTAGGGTTTAGGGTTTAGGGTTTACGGGTTAGGGTTTAGGGTTAGGGTTAGGGTTAGGGGTTAGGGTTTTATAGTTTAGTTTAGGTTTAGGTTTAGGTTTAGGTTTAGTTTTAAATTTTTAAGTTTATTTATTTTATTTATTTTATTTTATTTAGTTTAGTTTACTTATTTTAGGAATTTATTATTTTAGTTTAGGTTTTATTTTAGTTTTTTTTTTGGTTTAGGTTTAAGTTTATCTTTATCTTTTTAGTTTAGTTTAATTATTATTTTATTTTTTTTGTTTAAGTTTTATTTTTTATTTTTAGGTTTAGGTTTAGGTTTTTATTTTATTTTTTTAGGTTTAGGTTTTTGGTTTTTATTTAAGGTTTATTTTTAGGTTTGATTTCTTAGTCTAAGTTTAGGTTTATTTTTAGTTTATTTTATTTTATTTAGTTTAGGGTTTAGGTTTAATTTATTTTATGTTTAGGTTTAGGTTTTTGTTTGTAGTTTATATTAGCTTAGGTTTAGGTTTATTTTATTTTGTTTATTTTAGGTTCAGGTTTATTTTATTTTGTTTATTTTAGGTTTCGGTATTTATTTATTTTATTTTATTTTACTTTTATGTTTTAGTTTAGGTTTTTTTTTTATTTATTTAGGGTTTTAGGGTTTTTATGGTTTAGGGTTTAGGGTTTAGGGTTGGGGTTTTAGGTTTAGGGTTTAGGGTTTGGGGTTTAGGTTTAGTTTAGCTTAGGGTTTTAGGTTTAGGTTTAGGGTTTGATTTAGGTTAGGTTTAGGGTTTTAATTGGATTTAGGATTGTAGGTTTATGGTTTAGGGTTTAGGATTGTAGGTTTGACGTTCAAGGTTTAGGGTTTTATTTTTTATTTTTAAATTAAGTAAACTTATACATTTAGGTTTATTTTGTTTATTTAGTTTATTTATTATTTCTTCAGTTTATTTTAGTTTTTTTATTTATATTTATTTTATTTTTATCTTTAGTTTATTTATTTTAGGTTTATTTATTTTAGTTTAGGTTTTATTTTTTGTTTATTTTTTATGTTTAGGTTTAGGTTTATTTTTAGTTAGTTTATTATTATTGTATTTTTTTTTAGGTTTAGGTTTATTTTTTATTATTTTAGGTTTAGGTTTAGGTTTTAATTTATTTTTTTTTAGGTTTAGGTTTTAGGTTTTAGTTTTTTATTTTTTAGTTTTTTAGGTTTATTTAGTTTAGTTTAGTTTATTTTTGTTTAGGTTTAGGTGTATTTTTTTATTTTAGGTTTAGTTTTTTTTTTGATTTAGGGTTTAGATCTTTTTAATTTGTAGGTTTATTTTTTAGGTTTAAGTTTTTATTTTATTTTATTTTAGGCTTATTTTATTTTTATTTTAGGTTTAGTTTTTAATTTATTTAAGTTTTTTATTTTTTTAATTTTGTTTAGGTTTTTTTTATTTTATTTTAGTTTAGTTTAATTTTTATTTTATTTTATTTTTTAGGTTTAGGTTTAAGTTTAGGTTTAGGTTGTAGTTTATGTGTTTTTTTGGATTAGGTTTTTTATTTATTTTATTTTTAGGTTTTATTTTATTTAGGTTTAGCTTTTTGGCTTTTTAGGGTTTAGGGTTTAGGGTCAGTTGAGGGTTTAAGGTTTAGGGATTAGGGTTTATAGTTTTATGGTATAGGGTTTAGGGTTTAGGTTTTATGTTAGGTTTTAGTTTAGGGTTTTAGGTTTATGGTTTTTTTTTTTAACAGAATAAATTGATTCAACATTTCTTCTATTCAATTTCATCAACCAAGTAACACACCAAGTTTTCTAATACACAAGTGACATAGATCAAAAATGAGTATGTATAGAAGAAATCAAAACCCTTAGAACTAACTTTTGTAAAGACACAGTTATATAAGTAGTAGATCGGATCGATTCTTTAGTTTCTCTAGTTCATAGACCACGAGCTCTCGGGCGTGATCCACCATCATATGATCTCTCCTCTGCCACCACCATGGATTTACCTGTCACCCTTCCCTCCATAACCACCATCCGACCACCACCTCCATATCCACCGGCACCTCCAGATCTCCCACGCCGTGATAATCTCATTGCCTCCACCACCAGATCTAGACTAAGCTTGGTTGACGGTGATGTTCCTACCGTCAAGGTCCTGCCCATTCTTAGGGTTTAGGTTTATTAGGTTTTTGGGTTTTGACTTATTTTTTAATTTATTTAATTACTTTTGGTTTAGGTTCAGGGTTTGGGGTTTAAGGTTAGGGTTTAGGGTTTAAGGTTTAGGATTTAAGGCTTAGGGTTTAGGGTTAGGGTTATAGGGTTTAGGGTTTTAGGGTTTAATGTTTAGGATTAGGGTTTAGAATTTTGAGGGTTTAAAGTTGAGTGTTTAGGGTTAGCTTAGGGTTTAGGGTTAGTTTAGGATTTTGGCTTTAGGGTTTAGGGTTAGTCTAGGGTTTTCACAGTTTAGGGTTAGTTTAGGGTTTTCACAGTTTAGGGTTAGTTTAGGGTTTAGGGTTTAGGGTTTAAGGTTTAGAGTGTGGGTTTTTAAAAAAAAAAAAAAGAAAATTAGTAAGTTTATGTTTATTTAGCTTATTTAGTTTATTTTTTATTTATTTTAGTTTATTTTATTTTTCTTTAGGTTTATGTTTTGTTTTTATTTAGTTTAGTTTATTTATTTTAGGTTTATTTATTTTAGTTTAGGTTTTTTTATTTAGTTTATTTTTTAGGTTTAGGTTTAGGTTTATGTTTAATTTTAGTTTAGTTTTATTTTTATTTTATTTTTTAATTTTAGGTTTTATTTTTTATTTTTAAGTTTAGATTTAGGTTTTTATTTATTTTTTAGGTTTATGGCTTAGATTTTTAATTTAGGTTTAATTTTAGGTTTTATTTTTTAGTTTAGGTTTAGGTTTATTTTTAGTTTATTTTATTTTATTTAGTTTATGGTTTAGGTTTAGTATATTTTAGGTTAAAGTATAGGTTTTATTTATTTTATTTTAGTTTTTTTTAGTTTAGGTTTAGGTTTATTTTATTTTGTTTATTTTGGTTTAGGTTTTTTTTTTAGTTTAAGTTTAGGTTTTCTTTTTTATTTATTTTAGGTTTTATTTTTTTTATTTTGTTTTTATTTTATTTAATTTTAGGTTTATTTTTTTATTTTACGTTTAGATTTTATTTTATTTAGGTTTTTTATCTTTAGGTTTATTTTATTTTTTTAGTTTAGTTTAGGTTTTTATTTATTTTATTTTAGTTTAGTTTTTATTTTTATTATTTTATTTTTAGGTTAATGTTTAGGTTTAGGTTTTAGTTTAGGTTTTATTTTATTATATTTTTTATATAGGTTAAGTTTATCTATTTATTTTATTTTCAGGTTTTATTTAGTTGGAGTTTTAGGTTTTAGGGTGTAGGGTTTAGGGTTTAGGGTTGGGGTTTAGGGTTTAGGGTTTAGGGTTTAGGGTTTAGGGTTTAGAGCACACTAATTATAAGCAATAACATCAAGAAAACTTTTACCTTGTAACCACATATTTTGATATCATAAATTTTTAATGACATTATAGTTATGAACAACATCTTTAATAGAAATTAAAAAGAGTGATGAAGAGTTCTACTAAGATGCTCCACTGAAGTTAAAGGCCAATGGTTTAACCAATAATTATTAAATAAAGAACAATCCAACCGTTGCCACGATCTATGACTATTCCAAGTAAATTAAGAACCAATGAAACCAACATCATGAAGATACAATCCAAAATCATATTTGCAAAATCTTCCACTGAATGTAAATTTGACAAAGAACCCCCTTTCATTCAAAGAAAGGATCATATTGAAATCCACCAACAATCCAAGAATCATTTAATAAAGCAAAATTAGAAAATTGATCCCAAGGAATTCTCTCTCTAACTTTTACAAGCAATAAACAAAAGTGCCAAAAGCATGATAATCACCAAATAAAATATCCACATTAATAACTTGATGAAAATCATTAATAACATTAATAGAGAAATATTCCAAAATAACCAAATCTTATTATTGCTATTGAAATAAAATCAATCATCTTGAAGTATGCATTATTTTAGAGAAAAAAAAGAGATTCAAGAATAACCAAGAAACCAACATTATAAATTCTATAAAGATTCCTAATTCTATTTCTAATAGCAAGAGTACCAATGCCCCTCACATTCCAAATAAGAAAGGTAAACATTATTTTTTATTAGGAAAAGAAGGTGAAGAAGATCACATAGATCTAGAAACTTTAGAATGATAATTTTTAAACTATTTTTTCATGTTTCAAAAAAATAGTTTGAAAACTAGTCTCATTCTCCATGGATTCATCATGAAAAATTTTGTCATTATTAACAATAGATTTAGGAGAAGATCCCATTTGATAAGAAGATAAATCCTCTTTCTCCATTAAATGAGAATTATCACTTCATACCATCAAATAATAGTTAAAGAAGGGGTAGAAATAGATTTATTAAGCAAACAAACACTTGGTACATTATCAACAAGCTCCATACCATCATTCTTGCCCAAATTCAAAGAAGATAAACAAGATTTTCTTTCAAAGATTTTGAGGCAAAATAAAACATTTTCTATAAGATTTTCAGCAACTTTATCACAAATCTCCTTAGAATTAGAAACTAAAATAGGAAAATCATCCACTTACAAATTTTCAAGAATAACATAAATAATAGTAGCCAAAACCCTATTACCCTAAAAAATAGTATCAAAGGCATATTTAACAAGATTATCACTACCACTTACATTGGGAATAGCATTAGAAACTTTAGGAACAACATTATAAAAATCAACAATTTAATTCACAATACCATTATCCTATTCATTTAAAGCGAATTTCTTTTATCACTTTTAAATCTCAATTTTTTCCAACAACCTTAAAATCTTTAACCACTTTCTTCCAAAGATGTTGATGAGTAACAGATATATGGCCATGAGTTTTGCAATGATTACAAAAAATAGTGAAGTTTTTAAACTCAACCTACTGGAAATATCCATATTTCTTAGATCCAATCCACACCTCCTTAGGAAATTCCTCTATTACATCTATTTCAATAAGGATCCAAAATAGATGGATTTTAGCTTGATCAATTTGCAAGGGTCTACCAAAAATAGAACCCACAACATTCAAGAATTGACAATTAACAAAGTGAACCTGAAGATTAGGTAAAGATAACCAAACCGGTGATATAGAAGATTCCTCTTTAATGTCAAAAATATAGTCCATTTATGAATATGCATTTGATAGTTTTTAACATAATAAGATTGGTCAACAAAGATATGACTATAATTAAAGTCGTTAGACAATTTAATCAACACATGTCTACCATCCAGTAAACCAATAAAAAAATGAAAAGATACAAGTCATGAAAGAAAATTGAATTTCCTCCGTACTAGGATGCCGAAAAGAAAATTTTCCAATCAAAGTATAAGGCTCATACTTTTTCAAGTTAGAGCACATAATAGAACACCTTTAAAGGTCAATGAACCAATTTTAAAGAAAGATCAAAAAGTTGAAGAATCCTTACGGATAAGGCATCTTTGAAGGATTTAGAGGCAAAGGTTTAGTATACCCAAAGAATCGAAGCTGGTGGAATGTTAGAGCATTTAGTTTTCCTCAAGTATTCATAGTACCTGATGCCATGTCAAATGGTTAACTTTACATATAAGGCAAGATCGAGCAAAAGAAATTTAAAACCATTATAAACATTGAGAAAGATAACGAAAAGAAAAGAGATTCAAGAATTAAAGCTCCGAGGGGTTGTGGGATAGGTTTAGGTTTTAGTTTTAGTTTTAGTTTATTAGGGTTTAGATTTTTTTTGTTATTGGTTTAGTTTAGTTAGTTTTTGGGTTTAGGGGTTTAAGGTTTTTTTAAGTTTTTTTTTATTAGTTTTTTTTATGATTTAGGTTTTTTAGTAATTTATTATTTATTAATTTTTTATTTTAATTTAGTTTTAGTTAATATTAGTTTATTATTATTATTATTGGGTTTAGGTTTAGTTTTTTTTTTGCGGGGGCATGGTGGGGTTTATTATTTTTTTTAGTTTTTTAATTATTAGGGGTTTTAATTTTGTTTTTATTAGTTTATTTTAGGGGTTTTAGGTTTTTTATTAGTTTTGGAGGGATTGTTTAGGTTTTAGTTTTATTAGTTAGGTTTATGTTTTTATTTTGTTTTTTATTAGTTTTTATATTTTATATTTAATTTTTGTAGTAATTTTAATAATTTTTTAGTTTATTTTAGTATTTAGGTTTTAGTTTTAGTTTAGGAATGTTATATCTTACTAAGTTAGGTTTATTTTAGTTTTTATTTTGGTTTTATGGTTTAGGTTTTATTAGTATTTTATTTTAGTTTAGTTTAGTTTTAGTTTTTAGTAGTTTTAGTTTTAGTTTAGTTAGTGGTTTAAGGGGGGGTGGGGTTTAGTTTAGTTTGTTTATTTGTTTTAGTTTTAGTCTTAGGGTTTAGGGTTGTAGGTTTAGGGTTAGTTTAAGGTTTAGGATTTAGTGTTTAGGGTTTAGGTTTTTAAAATTTTATGTTTAGGTTTAATTTATTTTATATTTTCATTTAGGATTAATTTTCTACTTTTATTTAGTTTAGATTATTTATTTTATGTTTATTTATTTTAGTTTAGGTTTTTTATTTTAATTTATTTTTTAGGTTTAGGTTTAGGTTTAGGTTTATGTTTATTTTTTAATTTAGTTTTACTTTTATTTTATTTTTTAGGTTTAGGTTTTATTTTTAATAATTAGGTTTAGAGTTTAGGTTTTATTTAAGGAAAAGAGTTTCATACCCATTTTGAAAATTTTATTAATAGTAGAGTCAAAATTTGTTTAGGATTAACCTATAGTGATTTTTCATATTCTTAGATGGATGATTTACATAAGTAGGGATTGGCTTATGGGTAGGAACAACATTCTCTTTAGGAGGATTTCATTTTTTTAAGTGGGGATGGAGAATAAAACATTTATTATCTTTATGAATTTTATAACAAAAATCAGGTTCTCCAATTCAACCTTTTAGAATATTATAATCCAAACTTCCTTAGGGTATTTTTTTATTTATGTCTAATTCCACAAGGATCCAGCCATAAAAGGGTGATTTAGCGGTGCATTTGAGTTCAAATATTTTATAGTCAAAAGCACATGATGGGTAACAAAATGAATCGCATATTAGAAAGAATAATAGGATTAATAGGAGATTCCTCCTTAATGTCAAAGAGAGGTGACCACTTCAACAATGCATTTGACAATTAAAGATGATAAGAATGACATGAAAAAACATGAATAAACCATCATTAGAAAGTTGTATAGATATTTCAATAAGACCATTGAAAGCACCCATAAAATTGAGATTATAGTAGATCTTATCCAAATTTGGATAACACAAAGCAAATTTAGAAAATTCAAATGGTTTTGCCAACTTTTCAACATAGGAGCACATTATGACCAAAACCTCTAAAAGACATTAAAATTTATTAATAGAGCGGTCTTAGGAGAGTGCTTTAGATTTAGTAGAAGCGGCATTAGGGTCTCCATGCCCCAAAATGTCGATGTTGTAGGCATCCATAGTGATTTAGGGAACTCACAGCCATGGTCAATGATGAAGCATCATGATGGTTTAGTTTCAAAACCAAGGAGCCACATAAATCCTAGATCCATGAGGATTCAAAATCTCAAAGAATGAGAGAGTTTGGGGAGAGAGGGTTTGAGTTTAGGGTTTAGATTTTAGGTTTAGGTTTTAGGGTTTATGGTTTAGGTTTAGGTTTAGGGTTTTAGGGTTTAGGGTTTATTTATTTATGGTTTAGGTTAGGTTTTAGGGTTTAGGGTTTAGGTTGTAGGTTTAGGATTAGTTTTAATTTTAGTTATTTTATTTTATTTATTTAGGTTTATTATTTATTTTTTATGGTAGGTTTATGATTGTTTAATTTATTTTATTTATTTTAGTTTATTTTAATTTTATATACATTTAGGTTTATTTTAATTTTTTTTATTTTTTATTTATTTATTTTATGATTTTTATTTTAATTTATTCTTTTTTAGGTTTATTTTTTAGTTTAATTATATTTTGTTTTATTTAATTTTTTGGTTTAGGTTTTAGTTCTTATTTTTTGGTTTATGTTTAGATTTTAATTTAGGTTTTTTAGGTTTAGGTTTTATGTTTTTATTTTAGGTTTATTTATAGGTTTTATTTTTTAGTTTAGGTTTAGTTTTATTTTTTTAGTTTATTTTATTTTTTTTGTAGTTTAGGTTTAGGTTAGGTTTAGGTTTATTTATTTTAGTTTAGGTTTAGGTTTAGGTTTATTTATTTTTTTTTATTTTTTTTGGTTTATTTTTTTTTAGTTTAGGGTTTAGGTTTATTTTTTATTTATTTTAGGTTTATTATTTAGGTTTAAGTTTTTTAGTTTTTATTTTATTTTATTTTAGGTTTATTATTTTATTTTTTAGTTTTTTATTTTTAGGTTTTAATTTTTAGTTTTGTTTAGGTTTTATTTATTTTATTTTAGTTTGGTTTTATTTTTATTTTATTTTATTTACTTTTAGGTTTAGCTTTAGTTAAGGTTTATGTTTTACTTTATTTTATTTTGGTTTTATTTTAGGTTTATATAGTTTAGGTTTAGGTTTTTTATTTTAGTGTTTAGGGTTTAGGGTTTAGGTTTAAGGTTTAGGGTTTAGGGTTTAGGGTTTAGGGTTTTTAGGGTTTAGGGTTTAGTTTTTAGGGTTTAGGTTTTAAGTTTAGGGTTTAGGTTTTTCTATTTTTTTAGAACAAGTTCAAATTTAACATTTCCTTTTTCAATTTCATCAACTAAACACCAAGTTTTTAAGAAAAATTGACAATATAAATGAGCACACATAGAGCAAATCAAAACCTTAGGTAACTAGAACCATTCTACCATAAAGACACAATTCCATAGGTAGATGAATTGTCCATTCTTAGTTATTTGGCACCTAGCCTTTGGTAGGATCCTATCATATCCCCAATCTCCACCACCACCATGGATGCTTGTTTTCCATAACCACCATTGCTCTCTATACCGGACCTTAAATTTAACCTTTATAACATCATGTTTGCCTTTGGATCTACATTGAGCCTGGTTGATGGTGATGTTCCTACCATCAAGGTTCTGCCCATTCTTAAGGAATAGATTTAGGTTAAAGTTTATTAAGTTTTAGTGTTTAAGTTTATTTTCTAATTTATTTTGTCACTTTAGGTTTAGGTTTAGGGTTTGGGGTTTAGGGTTTAGGGTTTAGGTTTTTTTAAGATTTATGGTTTTTTAGGGTTTATGGTTTAGGGGTTAGGGTATAGGGTTATAGGTTTAGGGTTTAGGGTTTAGGATTTTTGGTTTATGGTTTTTTGAAAAAATTAAGTAAACTAGTAGGTCTAGGTTTATTTAGTTTATTTTTAATTTATTTCGGTTTATTTTATTTTTTATTTTTATTTTTATTTAGGTTTATTTTTTATATTTATTTAGTTTAGTTTATTTATTTTAGGTTTATTTATTTTAGTTTGGGTATTTTATTTTTATATTTTTTTTTAGTTTAGGTTTAGGTTTAGGTTTATTTTTTATTTTATTTTATTATTATTTTTTTGGTATGGGTTTTATTTTTTTTATTTTTAGGTTCAAGTTTAGGTTTTATTTTATTTTGTAGGTTTATTTTATTATTTTAGGTTTTATTTTAGTTTAGGTTTATGTTTAATTTTGATTTCTTTATTATATTTTATTTTGGTTTAGGTTTAGGTTTAGTTTATTTTAGGATTAGGTTTAGGTTTTATTTATTTTGGTTTAGGTTTAATTTTATTTTATTTTATTTATTTTATTTTTATTTTAAGTTTAGGTATAATTTTTTATTTATTTTTAGGTGTTATTTTAAGGTTTATTTTTGTTTAGGGTTTAGGGTTTTAGGTTTTGGGTTTAGGGTTTAGGGTTTGGGCTTAGGGTTTGTTTTGGTTTATTTAGGGTTTAGGGTTTAGGGTTTAGGATTTAGGGTTTTTATGGTTTAGGTTTTAGGGTCTTTTTTTAAACTTTAGTTTAGGTTTATTTAGTTTATTTTTATTTATTTGAGTTTATTTTAATTTAAATTTTATTTAGGTTTATTTATTTATATTTAGTTTAGTTTATTTTTTAGGTTTATTTTTTTTTCAATTTAGGTGTTTTATTTTATTTTATTTAGGTTTATTTTTTAGTTGAGTTTTGTTTTTATTTTATTTTTTAGGTTTAGCATTTTCCTTCTTATTTTTAGATTTAGGTTTAGGTTTTTAATTTATTTTTTTAGGTTTAGGTTTAGTTTTTTATTTTAGGGTTTTTTAGGTTTATTTTTTTTAATTTAGGTTTAGGTTTATTTTTAGTTTATTATATTTTATTTAGTTTAGGTTTTGGTTTTGGTTTTGTTTATTTTAAGTTTAGGTTTCGGTTTTAAATGTTTTAGTTTAGTTTATTTTAATTTAGGTTTAGGTTTATTTTATTTTGTTTATTATATTTTTATTTTAGGTTTAGGCTTTATGTTTTATTTTTTAGGTTTAGGTTTTTACTTAGTTTTTATTTTATTATATTTTAGGTTTATTTTATTCTTATTTTATTTTTAATTTTTATTTTATGTAGGTTTTTTATTATTAAGTTTATTTATATTTTTAGTTTAATTTAGGTTTTTATTTATTTTATTTTAGTTTACTTTTATTTTTTATTTTATTATATTTTTAGCTTTAAGTTTAGGTTTTAGTTTAGGTTTTTATTTTATTTTATTTTTTTATTTTATTTAGGTTTAGGTTTTTTTATTTATTTTATTATTAGGATTTATTTAGTTTAGGTTTAGGTTTTTAGGTGATTATGGTTTAAGGTATAGGATTTAGGGTTTAGGGTTTATGGTTTAGGATTTTAGGGTTTAGGGTTTTAGGGTTTAAGGTTTAAGGTTAGGGTTTAGGGTTTCGGGTTAACTATTTAGACTTTCGGGTTTAGGGTTTTGAGAGTTTAGGGTTTAGGGTTTAGGGTTTAGGATTTCGGGTTTATGACATTTTTTTAATTAAGTAAATCGATAGGTTTAGGTTTATTTTGTTTATTTTTTATTTATTTGAGTTTATTTTTTATTTAGGTTTATTTTTTATTTTTATTTTATTTAATTTATTTAGTATAGGTTAATTTATTTTATTTAAGATTTTATTTTAGTTTATTTTTAGGTATAGGTATAGGTTTAAGTTTACTTTTAGTTATTTTTTTAGGGTTTGGTTTATTTTTATTTTAGGTCAAGTTTAGGTTTTTTTTTTTTTTAGGTTTTAGGTTTTATTTTATTTTGGGTTTTAAGTTTATTTTTTTAGTTTAGGTTTAGGTTTATTTTTTCTTTTTTTAGTTTAGGTTTAGCTTAGGTTTAGTTTATTTTATTAGGTTTATTTATTTTAGTTTAGTTTATTTTAGTTTAGGTTTAGGTTTATTTTATTTGTTAATTTATTTTTTTTATTTAGGTTTTTTTTTCAATTTAGGGTTTAGGTTAATTTTATTTATTTTTTTAGATTATATTTTAGGTTTATTTTTTAAGTCAGGTTTTTTATTTAGTTTATATTTTATTTTATTATTTTATTTTATTTTTTTATTTTACGTTTAATTATTATTTTATTTAGATTTTTGTATAGGTTTATTTTATTTTTATAGTTTAGTATAGGTTTTTATTTATTTTATTTTAGTTTATTTTTATTAGTTTATTTTATTTTATTTTTAGGTTTAGGTTTAGGTTTTAAATTAGCATTTTATTTTATTTTATTTTAATTAGGTTTAGGAATTTTTATTTATTTTATTTTTTATGTTTTATTTAGTTTAGGTTTAGGTTTTTTTATTTTAGGGTTTAGATTTAGGGTTTATTTTTAGGGTTTAGGGTTTAGGGTTTTAGGTTTTAGGGTTTAGTTTGGGTTAGGTTTAGTTTAGGTTTAGTTTAGTTTTACTTTAGTTTAAATTTAGGTTTAGGAATTTTAGGTTTAGGTTTAGTTTATAGTTTATTTATGATTTAGTTTTAGGTTTAGTTTCTTTAATAGTTTAGTTTATTTATTTAGGTTTATTTAAGTTTATTTAGGTTTTATTTAATTTTAGTTTAGGTTTATTTTTGTTTAGTTTATAGTTTAGTATTTATAGTTTATTTTGTTTTAGGTTTAGTTTAAGTTTGGTTTAGGGTTTAGTTTATTTTAGGTTTATTAGAGTTTAAGTTTAGGGTTTTTCAAAGTTTAGTTTAAGGTTTAGGGTTTAAAACTTAGGTTTTAGGGTTTAGTTTAGGAGTTTAGGTTTAGTGTTTAGGGTTTATTTAGTGTGTATGGTTTAGGGTTTAGGTTTTAGGGTTTAGGGTTTAAGGTTGTAAGTTTAGGGTTGTAGGTTTAGGGTTTAGGGATTAGGGTTTATGGTTTAGGGTTTAGGATTTAGGGTTTAGCATTTATGGTTTTGGTTTTAGGCTTTATTTTTAAATTAAGTAAACTAGTAGGTTTAGGTTGATTTAGTTTATTTTGCTATTTATTTGAGTTTATTTTATTTTTTTTCTATTTATGTAGGGTTTAATGTTTTGGATTTAGGGTTTAGGGTTTTCAGGGTTTAGGGTTAAGAGTTTAGTTAGTTTAGGGTTTAGGGTTGTTATTTAGGGTTAGTTTAGGGTTTAGGGTTTTAAATTAAACTTTTAGGTTTAGGTTTATTTAGTTTATTTTTATTAGTTAGTATATTTTATATTTTATATTTATTTAGGTTTACTTTTATTTTTATTTATGTTTTTTATTTTATTTTATTTTAATTAGGTTTAGCTTTTTATTTATTTTGGTATTAATTTATTTTTTGTTTAGGTTTATTTTAAGTTTTAGGGATTATTTAGGGTTTAGGGTTTGGGGTTTAGGATTTAGTTATTTAGATTTGGGTTTAGGTTTAGGGTTTAGTGCTTAGTGTTTAGGTTTAGGAGTTTCGTTTAGGGTTTTAGGGTTTTATTTTAGGGTTTAGGGTTTAGGTTTAATTTTATTTTAGGGTTTTAGAATTTAGGGTTTTAGGGTTTAGGGTTTAGGGTTTAGTTTTGGGGTTTGGTTTTTTTTGTAGGTTGGGTTTTAGTTTAGGGTTTAGGGTTTTGGTTTTTTTTTTAGAATAAATTTAGATTCAACATTTCTTCATTTTTTTATTTCATCAACCAGTAACACAAGTTTTAAGACACAAGTGACATAGATAAAAAATGAGCTCATAGAGCAAATCAAAACCTTGGATAACTAGAACCATCTCTTATAAAGATAGTTCCATATCGTGGATTAGATGTCCATTCTTGAGTTCTCTAGTTTCCATCAGAACCACCCAGCTTTGGTAGCATGATCCACCATCATATCCATCTCTCCCACCACCACCACGGCTAACCTCACGCTCTCTACCCATAACCTTGCTCAGGCCACCACCAACAACTCTAGATCCCCCACCACTCTGACCACTTCTTCATTTGCCTCCAGTAGATCTAGGCAGCACGGTTGGCGGTGATGTTCCTGCCATCAAGGTTCCCATTCTTAGGGTTTAGTTTTATTAGGTTTTAGGGTTTAGGTTTATTTTTTAATTTATTTAGTTCCTTTAGGTTTAGGTTTAGGGTTTGGGGTTTAGGGTTAGGGTTTAGGGTTTAGGCTTTAGGGTTTAGGGTTTAGTGTTTATGGTTTAGGGTTTAAGGTTTTAGTCTTTCTGCTTTTAGGGTTTAGGGTTTAGGGTTAGGGTTTATGGTTTTAGGGTTTAGGGTTTTAGGGTTTAGGGTTAGGTTTTAGGTTAGTTTTAGAGCTTAGGTTTTAGGGTTTAGTTTAGTCTTTAAACTTTAGGGTTTAGAGTTTGAGGTTTAGTTTAGGTTTAGTTAACAGGAGTTTTAGGTTTAGGGTTTAGGTTAGTTTAGGAGTTAAGGTTAGGGTTAAGGTTTATAGTTTAGGGTTTAGGAGTTAGTTAGTTTAGGGTTTAGTTTTAGGTTTGATTTAGGGTTTAGGATTAGGTTTAGGTTTAGGGTTTAGGTTTAAGTTTTAGGATTTAGGGTTTAGGTTTGGGTTTTGAGGTTTTATAAAAGTAATTAAGTTTATTAGTTTATTTAGTTTAGTTTAATTTATTTTTTATTTTAGTTATTTATTTTTTATTTTGTTTAGTTTATTTATTTTAGGCTTTTATTTTAGTTTTGGTTTTTTATTTTAATTTATTTTTTAGGTTTATGTTTATTTCTTAGTTTAGTTTTATTTTTTTATGTTTGGCTTTTATTTTTTATTTTTAGGTTTAGGTTTAGGTTTCTATTCTATTTTTTTTAGGTTTAGGTTTTAAATTTTATTTTAGGTTTATTTTTAGGTTTTATATTTTAGTTTAGGTTTAGATTTATTTTTAGGTTTTTTTTTTGGTTTAGGGTTTCGGTTTAGGTTTAGGTTTATTTATTTTAGTTTAGTTTATTTTAGTTTAGGTTAGGTTTATTACGTATTACTTATTTTATTTATATTTTTTAGGCTTAGGTTTTAGTTTAGGGTTTATGTTCTTTTTATATTAATTTTTTAGGTATATTCTTTAGGTTTAGGTTTTTTTTCTAGTTTTTATTTTATTTTATTTTATTTTATTTTATTTTTATTTTTTATTTTATTTGTTTTATTTTTTATTTATGTTTTTATATTCTTAGGTTTATTTTATTTTTAGTTTAGTTTAGGTTTTTATTTATTTTATCTTATTTTATTTAGGTTTAGGTTTTTTATTTTTTATTTTTATTTTTAGGTTTTATTTAGTTTAGGCTTAGGTTTTTAGCTTTTTAGGGTTTATGATTTAGGGTTTACGGTTAGGGTTTAGGGTTTAGGGTTTAGGATTTAGGATTTTAAGGTTTAGGGTTTAGTGTTTAAGGCTGTTGATTTAGGGTTGAGGGTTTAGGGTTAGGGTTTTTTTTTTATGTTTTTAAATTTTTTTTTGTATTTTTTTAAAATTAAGTTAAGTGGCAAGTTTAGGTTTATTTAGTATGTTTTTTATTTATTTTAGTTTATTTTATTTTTTATTTTTATTTATTTTATGTTTACTTATTTTAGTTTAGGTTTTTTATTTTAGTTTATTTTTTAGGTTTAGGTTTAGGTTTAAGTTTATTTTTTAGTTAGTTTTATTTTTATTTTATTTTTTGGTTTAGTTTTTTTTTTAGGTTGAGTTTTAGGTTTTTATTTTATTTTTTTTTTGTTTAGGTTTTAGGGTTTTATTTTAGGTTTATTTTTAAGGTTTTATTTTTTAGTTTAGGTTTAGGTTTATTTTTAGTTTATTTTATTTTATTTAGGGTTTAGGTTTAGGTTTAGGTCTAGTTTATTTTAGGTTTAGGTTTAGGTTTTACTTATTTTAGTTTTGTTTATTTTAAAGGTTTAGGTTTATTATTTATATTTTAGGTTTAAGTTTTTTTTAGTTTGGGTTTAGGTTTTATTTTTATTTATTTTTATGTTTTATTTTTAGGTTTATTTTTTAGATTTAGGTTTTTATTTACTTTTTATTTTATTTTATTGTAGGTGTATTTTATTATTATTTTAGGTTTAGTTTTTATTTTATTTAGGTTTTTTATTTTTAATTAATTTATTTTAGGTTTTTATTTATTTTATTTTAGTTTATTTTTTATTTTTTATTTTATTTTCTTTTTAAGTATAGGTTTAAGTTTTGGTTTAAGTTTAGGTTTTAGGTTAGGTTTTTATTTTATTTTATTTTATTTATTTTATTTTGGTTTAGGTTTTTTTTAAGTTTTATTTAGTTTAGGTTTAGGTTTTTAGCTTTTTAAGGTTTAGGGTTAGTTGAGGGTCTACGGTTTAGGCTTTAGGGTTTATGTTTAAGGTTTATTATTCAGGTTTTAGTATAGGGTTTGGGATTTTTGGTTTTATAATAGAGAACAAATTCAGATTCAACATTTCTTCTTTTCTATTTAATGAACCAAGTAACACACCAAGTTTTCTAAGACACAAGCGACAACATAGATAAAAAATGAGCACGCATAGAGAAAATGAAAAACCATAGATAACTAGAATCGTCTCTACTATAAAGATAGTTCCATAAGCAGCATATCGGATCGGTCGTTGTTTAGTTTCTCCAATTTCCATCAGAACCATGCTAGCCTCTCAGTAGCAGATCCATCATATCCCCGATCTCTCCCTCTGTCACCTGCAGTATCCTCATCGCTCTTCCCACCTCGATAACCACCAGATCTAACCACCACCTCCATATCCACCGGCACCTCCATCCCCACCACCACTGCGATATGGCCTTCACCTTTGCCTCCAGCGGATCTAGATTGAGCTCGGTTGATGGTGATGTTCATCTTTGTCAAGGTTCTACCCATTCTTAGGGTTTAGGTTTTATAGAAATTAAGGAATTTTATTGCTACAAAGAAAAAGTACAAAGTCCTTGGGGGTTAAACCTCTAAACTAATGCTCAAAGAGCTACAAAGTCTAAAGAGATAAACCCCTAACTATTACAATAATATAAAACAAAAGTAAAACAAATTAGCAACAACAATAAATCCATGTGCATATAACAACATCCACTAGGTCCTTTTGATGCCCGGAGATCCACTACAAGATTCTCCCAACTTATAAAGAATCTGCAACATACTAATGAAAGGATGAGTACAATTTAAAGAGTATGAGCAAAGAAAGGAGAAAAGTAAAGAAAAGGCTGGGGCTGATTACAATCATCTCAGGAGAAACATAATATGCATCAAACTTTGAAGAATGTTTACAATTACATATTGCTACTAACCAAAATAAGATAGGGAAACATCAGGCCATCATTGTGCATACCTCTTGTAGCCCATCATCAGCAAAGCTACAAACTCCTCAAGCAATAGACATAATAGCCAACCATAAAGTCACCAAAACATATAAATGATAAGGTGAAA
Source organism: Cymbidium sinense (assembly GCA_021442155.1). Lineage (NCBI taxonomy): Eukaryota > Viridiplantae > Streptophyta > Magnoliopsida > Asparagales > Orchidaceae > Cymbidium > Cymbidium sinense. The sequence continues at coordinate 33,302 of JAKCPB010000941.1, forward strand.
ATCAACCAACCATCAAGGACGAGTGTACATTAGGAACACCCCAAAGCCACCACCAAAGAATAGCAACATCAAGGGAGAAAGCATCATGACCTTAACAACCTGGACCAAAAAAACCAAGACAAAAGAAAAAACACAAGAGCTCATGTCTTCCACAAACAAACATAAAGGCAACAATCACCCAAACCAAAAGAGGGAAGCGTGTGAAAGGAGAACCATAGTAGAACAAATAACCAACATGTCATACAAGATCAGGAATGATAGCCAAAACAACCACCCATCCAACCAACCCATAACCAAAATAGCCAACCAACCCAACCATAACCAGCCAAACCACCAAGTAGCAAAAAAATCCAAATCGATGATAAGACCAACAACATCCATCATGTTAAAAGCACCCAAGAACTAGGAAATGGTAGAAAGAACAACACATCCACCAAACCAACCAAAGCAAAAAATTCTAATCAAGTGAGGTGAATAGCCAAAAAAAAATGGAGCAAAGACTAGTAAGACAAACTAAAAGCCATCCATCGAGACAATACATAGAACACCACAAAGCCAATATTAAAAGTTGGAGAAATATCAATGAGTGCAAGCATCATAACCATAGCAAGTTAGGCACCAATACACCAAACCAAGTCACCGGATCCCAAAGCAAAAATAACATCCACTAAATATCATCAACGATCAAAATAATAAAACAAAGCATTATAGCGAGAGAGGAAGATAATACAGAGAGAAACCATGACCAAAGAAATAAACCCAAACAAGCAAAACCAACACAAACCCAATCCACAAAAGAAGAAATAACAATCAACAAATAACCTCCACCTTGCCAAATCAATCAAAATTAGACCACCAACAGCCCGCCAAGAGTAGATAAACTAGCTAATGCAGTAGCCAACCAACCCAGTCCAGATAACCATCAAAACAAAAATCCAACTCGGTTAAGGAAGCAATGACCCAGAGATATGACAAACCCCATGTAGAAATAGCAGGCAAAACTACCACCCAAATGAAGGTCACAAAAAAACCAATAAGCAATAATAATTACCACCAAGTAAATAGCATCCACAGCAAAAAACTAAAATAACCAGGAAAAAAGACAAGAACCACCAGGCCAACCAAAGAAAAAACAAAAAGAAAACCTAGCATAGGCCAAGAGAAAATAAGCAAATGACCACAACCTAAAGAGGGTTTAACAAAGGGAACCAAAATCAATGGCTCATCAAAACCAACAAAAAAAACAAAGCCAAAAAAATTATAATATGAGATAAGGTAATCTAGTGTTATTCAAATTGATAAAACCCCTTAAAAGTTTAGGCAAATTTGGATTATCAAATAATGTGAAATCAATTAAGTTGGCACCTAAAGTAGCCAAGAAATTTGCACAAGTATTACCCTCATAAAGGATATGGGAAATTTAATAATGAACTTGAGAAAGAAGATTTTTAGTATGATTGAGAACATAAAATAAATCAACATTTCTTATTCTATTAGAGTTTAGCATGCCAAGAAGCAAGAGTGCATCAACTTTAATCCAGATGTTGAGGAAACCTTTATTCAAACAAATTTCAATTTCTTTATTGACAGCTATAAGCACAGCGTAGATAATAAAATAGGCTTTGAGAGGATAGGAAAAACACAAATGGCAGTACCTTTAGAATCCCTAAGAATACCACCACAACTATATTTATTGGAAGCAACATAACCATCAGTATTCGCTTTAATAAAATTTTCTTTGGGTTTGATCCAATGGATAATCCTAACTCTTTTATAAGAGTCAACATTAGCAGAATGATGCCCAATTTTTTAGCCATAAATTACAGCCTTTAAAATGAATGTTACTAATAAGATTGACATTAAATAGAGCTTAAAATTTTTGTTTGGGTCTAGCCAGGATCCTTTTATAGTTCATAGGAATACCATGATATTTAGCATCATTTCTGTACATCCAGATGAACGGATAAGGTAATAGCAACTAGAACTTTGATATGACCTTTCACAATTTTTGGAAACAGACTTCAAGAAGTTGATATATGGAAAGAGAGCCATGAAAGTAGTTTGTATTAAATAAATCATCATACCATAAAAATAATTTAGAAGCAATAGCACCATTGACAAAAACATGATTAACATTTTAAATATGAAAGCAACAATAGCACTTTGAAGGCAAATATAACCCTTTATTCGAGCAAAGAGTCCACAGAATAAAGTTATTCAAAATCCTCCAAGCTAAAATTGAATAAGAAATGGGAATGATATTGTTCAAAGTTTAATGAAAACATTAGAGGATCTTTTAAGAAACACCATTGTAAGAAATTTGGTTAGATTTGTTAGAAAATGGGATATTTCTAAAGTTATCAAAAAGAAATAGGGATATAATTCTCAAGTTTGTTTTCATTCCAAGTGTTATTATGCTATAAAGAGTTAACTTTGATAGCTACAATAGAGTGGGTAGATAAAAGGGAGTTAATAGAGCCATTTCAAATCATATTTTCTTGCCAAAAGAAAGAAGAATGAATACCCCAATATATTAAGGGTTCAACCCATTTAATGGAGTAAAGCCTTTTCCAAACTAGAGAGTCACCAACTTTATAAGCATAGATAGAGTGTTTACCTTGGCAATATTTTTTGATCATAAAATTAGCCCAAAGGCTATCATTCTTTCTAAAATTCCACGAGCTTATGAGAGAAGGCGTGTAGCTTCATGAATTAGTTTGCAACAGGCCACCTTCACCCAAGGGACCACAACATTTATTCCAGGAAGTCTAATGTATTCTTTTAGTTGAATTATTTGATCCCCAAAAAATTTATTAAGCAAGCGATCAATTTTGATAAGAGTAGCATTAGTGGGGATAATAGTTTGAATCAAATAAAGAGGCATTGAATTGAGAGTGCTTTTAAGAATAGTGAGCCTACCAAGGAAAGTAAATAAAATTTCCAAACATAAATTTTATTTAAAATTTTTAATTAACTCATCAAAAGATGGGATCATTTCATACCTTTAAAAAAGAGCACCCAAGTACTTAAGGAAGGTGTTGATGTTTAAAGTTAGTGATATGAAGGATTTGATTAATTTTATTATTGGAGATGCTTGAAGAAGTAATAAAATAGCTTTTGTTATCATTGATAGATAGACCACTTTCTCTACCAATTTATTTAAAATTATTGAGATTCTTGATATGATAAATATAAGCATTACAAAAAATAATGAAATCATCTAAAAATCTTAAATGAGAAACATGAAGACCACCAAGAGTTTTGTAATACATACTAGGTTGTTTAAGAATGGATCAGTGATGCTCCTAGATAAGTACTCAACAGCAATAATAAATAAGGCAGGAGATAGAGGATCCCTTGTCTTAGGCCATGGGAAGAAGGAAAGAAGCCAAGGCTTCCCCATTAAGCAAAATAGAAAACTAGGCATTATTAATAAAAATTTTAATAAGAAAGATAAATTTATTAGAAAACCCAAATAAATTCAAAATATGGATAAGGGAATCCCAAGAGATATTGTTAAAAGCTTTAGTAATATCTAATTTGAACAGAATGTTGCCACCTCTAATCTTAGCATCAAAATCATGAATTAATTCTTGAGCAAGCAAAATATTATCAAAAATAGGTGTACCTCTAACAAAACCAGTTTGGTTTAGAGAGATAATCCTATGAAGTAAAGGTTTGAGCCTATTGGTTAGAATTTTGGAAATATGCTTATGGAAGAAGGTGCAAAGACTAATAGGTTTAAACTCACACCAATAGTCTAGATTATCTTTCTTAGCTATGAGAACAATATAAGTGCTATAAAAATATTTAGGAAAAGGATTACCATTAAAAAATCAACCATAGCCTCAACCAAATCATTTTTAATAATAAACTAGAATTTTTGAAAATTTTGGGTAGTGAAACCCTACGGACTAGTTACAGAATCTATGTTCATGCTATTAAGAACTTTAAAATTTTCATTTTCATTATGTACTATAGTAAGCAAATCATTACCATTATTGTTTATAATAGAATGAATCAAGTGCAATTTAGAAATAGCTTCATAAGAGCAACTCGTATTAAGCATATTTCTAAAGTAATTAATGGTCGAATCCTTATTTTCATTATTCTCCTTAATCCATTCTCCATTGTCATCTTTAATTTTTTGAATATTATTTAAAGGTATCTTTTTATTAACCAAAGCATGAAAATATTTAGTATTTCTATCATCATCCACAATATGTTTGCTAGCAATTTTTGATGCCAATAAGTCTTCCGTATTTTGAAAATTAACAAGTTTATCTTTCACCTCAGTCAAGTCTTTAATCTTAGTAGGATCGGATATAGCGAGACTTCAAGATCACAAACCAATTTTTCCATTTCTTTGATATTAACAAAAGGTTTTATAATAATGCTTGTTCCACCAACCTAGATTTTGTTTAAGTCTTTTAAGCTTAAACCAAATCTATTCATCCCCATAATTGAATTGTCTTCCAATTACCCAACATTAAAGAAATCATATATGCTAAATCCACATGTTTTGAAATCTAAAATGAGAGAATTTTTTTAATCTATTAGAGTTATCTTTAATAGAAACCAAAGAGCATGATGATAAGGTTCTACTTAAATGATTGGAGTAATAGACCATTGAGTAATCCAATGAAAATTAAAAAGAATTTGGTCTAACCTTTGCCAAAGTCTAGAGTTTTGTCAAGTAAAATTTGAACCCTTAAACCTAAAATCAATCAAATTACAATCAAGGATCATATTGGAAAATTCTTCCATAGAATGAATATTAGGGAAACCACGCTTCATTCAAAGAGAATAAAATTGTGTTGAAATATCACCACCAACAAACCAAGGTTTATTGACAAATGTAGCAAAATCCTCAAATTTTTCCAAAAAAGATTTCTACCAAATTTATTACAAGATGCATAGATAAAATAGCCCAAAATGCAATAGTCACCATAAGATATTTGAGCGTTGAAAACTTGTTGAAAATCATTAAGAATAGAAACCTCCACAAAATTATTCCAAAATACCAAATTTTATTACTAAAATTAGAGAAAATTATTAACCAATCATTCTAGCAACATGGTTTATTTTATTTGCATGAATAAGAACCTCCAAAATAATAAGTAAAGAAATATTATGAATGTGAGGTTTCTAATATGGTTATAAATATAGAGGGTACCAATCCTCTAACATTCCAAAAGAAAATTAAACATAAGGAAATAAAAAAGGGGTTAAGAAAAGGTTAGTTAAGAGAGGAGAGGGAGGCCGCAATAGATCTAGTATTTTTGGACAATTTGGGAAGGAAGTTCTTAACATTATTTTTCTTTTTAGCATGATAAGTTTGGAAAATTTTTTTCTCATAGAATCATCATCTAGAAGGATTTATATTAGTCATAGATTTAGGGAAGTCTCCTATATAAGTGAGTTCTCTTCTTCCAAGCCATTAGAATTTATTAAAGGCAAATGAGCATCAAGTATAGCAAGTGAGGGAACTGAAGCAAATTTATTAAGAAGGCAAGTGTGAACATCCAGCCATTCTTCTACAATACCCAAATTATTAAGCAAAACCAAATAAAGTCAGGTTTTTTAAACTGAATATCATGAGAAACCAAAGCAATATTTTCCATTGAATTTGAATGATGCATAACATTGATATCCTTATTACTATTTTAAATTAAAGCTCCATTTTTGTCAATCATAATCGATAAGGATGTGGGGATCGACTAAGAGGAAAAAGAATCATCATCCAAAAGCATAGCGAAATTATTATTTTCCATAACTACATTCTCCCTCACTCATGTGATGTTATACCACACATTGTCTAATCCGCCTTATCAGAATGGATGGCCATGATTAATTCCACTATATAGATTTGATTTAATCTTATTAAGCTATGGGATTAGTCATGTGATCTTAGGTGGATGATGGAGAAATTTTCTTGCCACATAAGTGTTGAGTCGGATATGTTTTAAGTAGCCAATGGCGCGATGCCATGTGGAAAGTAGGCCATGTCTAGACCATGTTCAATAGATTAGGCTTTAATTAAGCTTAATTAATCATTTTAATGTGAATCTTTTAAAATAAAAAAATCTTGAAATGATGCAAATAAATACTCATTTTAAAGGTATTTGAGGACAATTAATTAAAATAATTTAAATTAATTTTAAATAGTAATTTAGGTTTAATTACACAAATTAATTAGCTTAATTACTCCCTAATTACTTGAGCAATTAATCCTAAATTTTGTGGGTTAATTTAATGGGATGACCTCTAGCTCCTAAGATTTGGTTGGGATTTATTGCTTACTTAATTAAGAAAATTTACTAATTAAACCTTAACTACTCTTATAAGTTAATTAATAATTAATTAATTCCATGAATAGTAATAAATTGGTTAATTAAGTTTATTAATCATTGTTCAAGTAAGTGAACTAAGGAATAGTTGAGCCTTTCCAAGTTCATTTAACCCTTTTTTAAAATGAAATTAATTATGATTTAACTAATTAATTAAATCAATTAATCAATTAAAGTCATAATCACATTGAATTTAATTAATTAAATCATGGGGTAGATCTTGGTGTTTAATATCTGAAGGAGTTTAATAAATTTATGGTTAATCCACATGTGTGGAAAACCATAAGTAATTAATTAAGTCCCTTAATCTAATTAACTACTAATCATGAGCCAATTGCATTAGGCCCCTTTTATTTCCTGGGATCATTGCCAATTTATTTTTCATGCATATCATATTGGCCATAATTATTTAGTTAATTACTTTAAGGTGACATAAGTAAGGGTAATTAATTCATCTAATTAAGGTTTCAACCTAACTAACCCATAAAATCAACTTAACTACATTTCCTTAAATTAAATCAAATGAAAAAAATGTGAATGGGTTTAAAACAACATGATGATTTCTCTTCTCCTCTTTATTAAGTTAGGGTTAATCTTATTTGATTTAAGTTTGGTTGAATATCACATGCTTATATTTGATTGTCCTCTTTAAATCATGTTAAATTTGGTATGTCATTTGAATTCATGCATCCATCTTTTCAAAATCAAGTAAAATAAGGATTTTTAAGCTTATGTGTTGATTTAATTTAATATATGATTGGATATTATTTACTAAATCAAATGTATTTTTCAAAAGCTTATAAATGAATAATAATATGTGTTATGATGCTAATTATAAATACATAAGAAATTCATGTGCTTATACCTTAAGTGCATGAATGTTGAGTTCTCTTTCCTCTATTCATGTGTTGATTTATATAAGATTGAATGGTAATGATATATAGGACATCTAGAACACGAGGCTTTAGCTATAGGAGGTCATTTGATTACCTCACTTTGGTTTAACATCGACATGTACCCATTTGATTTCATTTCTTATGTATTTGAACATTAGAATTTGGATAGAGCTTTAATTCGTATATTTTAATGGTTCAATCTATATACAATATTTGCATGGTTTTTTCTTTCCCTCATTTATGTATACATGCATGTGTGTCCAAGAATAGCAAGTATATAGTACATCCAGAATACAAGGCTTTATTAGCCCCAAGGAGGTCATTTTATTACCTCACTTCTAGTTTTGACACATACTTACTTTATGTCTTTGCATATGTGTATGTATATGTGATTAGTGAATGAAAACCCCATTTTACATTAAAATTTCATTCATTTTATGATTGACTAAGTGGTTGAATTAATTAGCCATATTATTTAGCTTACTTTATGTTCATGTATAATTTACATATGTTTGAATGCAAATGGTTATATAGTGGAAATCTTGGGAATTTAGGCTTTAGCTAGCTCAAAGGAGGTCATTTGATAACCTTTCTTCTAGTTTAACAACAACACATTTTATTTAATTTCATTTTTTATGTTTTTTTTATAAGAATTTGGATAAAGTTTTAAATTAATATGTTAAATAATTCAATCAAATAAAATATAAATTGAAAACATACACATACATTCATCATTTAAGTGCAAAATATATTTGCATGTATAGATACACTTAGGATTAAATCATATGCATGTTACATGTATTTAATTAAACTAATCTTAAGATGCCTTTCATTTTGAATAGGATTATTTAAAGTTAACCTAAACTTAGATTAATTAAATCATTTAATAAGCCATTCATTGAAGAGAACTAAATCAAATTAATATACTTTAAGTGTCTTGGTAGGGATGAAAGAGGGCAATCCTCATATTTAATCAAATGGAACAATAGAAAACATAAATTAAAATTCTCAAATCAATTAAACTACTTCAAGTGAAATCAACATTTCATGTTAAATTGAATCCTTCTACACTTAGAAAATACAACACTAATGCCTAACAAGACTTACCACACAAGACTTAATACACACATTATAAATAAGTCACCACTTCTAGCTTTAAGTTAGGATGGTGTTTGATGTGATATATGTTTTATTTTATGATGTATTATTTTAGATTGGATGTTAGAGTGTATGCTTCGTAGAATAGATTATAGGCTAATATTAGCTTAATCATGTTTTTTTGGAAGGGATTATGTTTAAGGAATGCTTAAAAAAATATAAATGCTCTTTTTGTAGGTTGCTTAAATCCTAAAGCATAGTCCAAGTTAGGATAGGTGGGCTTAGTTACCCATGTGTAGAGTTATGTCTAAATTATAAATACAACTACTTGGGATTATATGTATATTTAGCTAACCTCTATTTTAGGTGTAGTTTGATTTTTATTACATAAATGTAATTTTTTGCAATAGGAATTAGGATTAGTGCTATGGCATTAGAATGGCTAAAGGCTTTGTCATTGCCCTTTGATGGCTTTAGCAAACCATCAAACCAAACCAAATCAGAAATGGAGATATGAAGAAGACCCCATAGCATTTAATGCAATTATAATTATTCTTTCATGTTCCAGTTGTATAAGGGTAGGCTTGTACCATATTTTCTCCCAGGTTATGCGGTAGTACAGTGACCTTTTATTCTTTTGATAGTTTATATAATTCTTTGATGTTATGTTTAATTTTGCATTAGTAGACATGCTTTTTGTTTCTTAAATGATTGATGCTTTAAGGTGTGGCTTGGATATGATTAAGCTCTTAGGATAAAAATAACTTTTACCCAACTAATCACTCATAAAATTTTAAACAACTCATATTAGAATATGGTTATATGTTTACATCATGCATGAATATTCTTTCTCTCTTGAACATGAAGGATCTCCATTTACATGATAAAGGAATGCTTAACCTCTAAGGGCATTTGTGGTGGAGAACACCTTCTTCTAGATTTGACCCATAACTTATTTCATCATGCATTTCATAAGAAATCTAAAGCTCTATCAAAATGTTGTATTTAAAATGAAATACAATTTGAAAAGATTTTTCATCTATAGATTAAGTTATATGATGTTCATGCTCTAGTCTCTTAGGGAGTGTGTTTGGACTTTTCTCCTTCTAATTAAAACTACCAAAGCTATCTTATAATTAGACTACATGGTTTTAAAATCATAGGAAGAGTTAGATGGTGCCACTAGTGGTTATAAGTCAGTTGGACAATTTATAAAATAAATACAAATAAATAAAAAATTAATTAAATAAACTAAATAAACCTTAATATACTAGTTTACTAAATTTAAAAAATAAAAATAAATAAATAAATATTAAAAAAATAAATGCACTAAATAAACTAAACTCTAGTTTATTAATTTTAAAATAAAACAAAAAAAATAGACCTCATAAAATTAACTAAACCTAAACCTTAAAACTACAACTCTAAGCAGTAAACCCTAGGAAATCTTCCCTACTCAGTCCTACCCACCACAAAACCCACCAACCCTAAATCCTCTACCTAAAAACCCTACCCACCCTGAGAAAAACCAGACTACCCACTATAAACCTAATAATTAACATACCTCTTAAAATAAATATTAAAATACATACTACTAGGGAAACTATAATAAATAATAAATAAAATAAATAATAAGATAAAGAAATCTAAACTAAAAATTTAGGTAAAATGAAAGATAAAATAAAACTAAAATAAATAAAATAAACCTAAAATAAATTAAATAAACTAAATACTAACCTAGATACCAAAATAAACAAATATAAATATAAAATAAACTAAAATAATTAAAAAAAAAAACTAGGTAAAATACACAAAATAAAATAAACCTAAACCTACTAGATAAACTAAAGTAAAATAAATAAACTAACTATAAAATTAACTTTAACCCAAATATAAAATAAATAAACTAAAATAATCCCAAATAACTTAAAACCTAAAATAATCTAATAAAAACCTAAAACTAAACCTAAAAAAAAATAAAGAACACTTAAACTAAAATAAATAAATAAAGTTACCTAAAATAAAATAGAAATAAAATAAAAAAAATAGCATAAACTAAACTACATTAAAATAAAATAAAACCCTAAACTAAAATAAATAAACCTAAAATAGGTAAACTAGATAAATAAAAATAAAATAAACCTAAATAAAATAAAAAAAATAAGATAAGTATTTAAAGAAAATCTAAATATTAATGGTTTGTTGGTTTAAACCTAAGAGTTTTTACCCTAAATCAGGATAACCTAGGTCTAACTAATATTAGTCATATAGGTGAAATCCTATTTATAGGACCACTAAATCTACCCAAACTATTGATCCACCCAAATTAAATCTAGGCTAAAAAATCTACTTAGGATAGATCACTTTTAGCCATTAATAGGCTATCAAATACAAGTACTAATCCTCCCTCCATACCCTTAACCTGGGATAGGCACAAAAACCTAAATCTAAACTAAATAAAATTAAAATAAATAAATAAACTGAAACCTAAATAACATAATAAAATAAAATAAAATGAAAGCTAAAATTTAAAACTAAACCTAAAATTAAAATTAAAATAAATTATTAAAATAAAATAAAAGTAAAATAAATTAAACTAAATTCAAAATGAAATAAAATTAAGAATAAAAACTTAAATAAAATTTAAATGTAAACTAAAATAAAATAAACTAAAATAAAGAAAATAAAACTAAATAAAACTAAAATAAAATAATCCAAAATAAAACCTAAAAAAAATCTAAACCTTAAATTAAAAAACATATCCTAAACTTAAAATAAAAATAAAATAAATAAAATAAAATTGAAATCATTACATGTTGATTTAAACCCATTCCCACATTAGTGAGTTAAGTTAATTTAAGGAAATGTAATTAAGTTGATTTTATGGGTTAATTAAGTTGAACTTTTAATTATATGAATTATTACTTACCCATACCTTAAAGTAATTAAATAAATAATTATGAGCCAACATGATATGCATAGAAAATAAACTTGCAATGATCCTAGAAATAAAAGGGGTAATATTGGCTCATGATTAATAGTTAATTAGATTAAGGACTTAATATTACTCTTATGGTTTTCCCACACATGTGGACTAAACATAATTTCATTAAACTCCTTTAGGTTATTAAACTAAAGATCAACCCCATGATTTAATTAATTAAGGTAAGATGTGATTATGATTTTAATTTGATTAAGTGATTTAAATAATTAAAATCTTAATTAATTTCATTTTAGGTGAAATGAACTTACGGAAAAGGGTCCCAACACAATTCCTTAGTTCACTTACTGTTGAACAATGATTGATAAACTTAATTAACAAATTATGTTCATGATATTAATTAATCATTAATTAACTTAAAGAGAAGTTAGGTTTAATTAGTCAATTTTCTTAATTAAGTGAGTAATAAATCCCAAAAAAATCATGGGATATAGAGGTCATCCAATTAAATAAATCCACAAAATTTGGGATTAATTTCTTAAGTAATTAAGAAGTAATTATGCTAATAAATTTTGCAATTAAGCTTAATTAAACATTAATTACTATTCAAAATTAGTTAATGTCATTTTTTTATTAATTATCTTTGAAATACCATTAAAATGAGTATTTATTTGAATTTTTTTTTATTTATTTTTTTGATTTTAGAAATTTTAGCCATTAAAATGATTAATTAAGCAATGAAAGCCTAATCTTTTGTTGGCACCATATGACATCTTGACGGCACACTTTCCATATGGCATTATTCTAATTACATATCCCATTCATTTACATGTGGAAAATGCGATGCACTTTCATCCACCATTCTAGATTGGATATATGATTAATCCCACAACTTAAAAAAGATTAAATAGTGATTTAGTAATCTTCATCCATTATGAATGGGCTGTGATCAACATCACACGAGTGAGAGAAGAGTATGTCAATGCTCACTTGATCCAAGTTACAGAGTCAACTCCAAAAGAATCCCACACCTTCACAAGATCAATCGGAGGGGATCCAATGGTCAAGATCACATGAGATGCAAGTTTTCTTCAAAATGAGCCAACCCATTTTTGAAGCATACCTAACCGGAGCTCAAGATCGATAGCACAAAAGATTGATAAAGATTCATCTAGTGGAGATGAAGCCCATTGGCAGAATCAATTTCGATGTTCGAAGGTCCGACTTGGAGCTCTGGTTGAAGCTTGGGAAATCATTTGTTCTTTTCGATGAAATAGGGAAGGTGCATGCAAAGTTAATTTGAGTTTGATGGAGAAATGGGGAAGTTAGGTCAAAAATGGGAGTGTTCTATTTCATGATGGACAGGAATGACATTTTTCGATTGACGAACAAGCTTGAGAGCTTAGAAAATGGCTCTAGTAGCTCATCTTGGGTAACTAAGGCTTTAAGGAATGATTTTTTTGTGTATTTGAATGGAAATGAAGGGGTGTATACCCCTCTTCATCTTGATTGGATGGTGGAATTGGGTTTGGCTTCTAGTGGCCGTCTGGCCATCTCAGGGAGTCATGGGTGGCATGGAGGAGGTGAGTTGGATGCCAAGGAGGAATCATGGGTGTCCTATGGATTTCAAATGCTCCAATGGGGAGGGTGAGGTGATTTCACCTCCCATGGTCATGGACCAACACCTTAGGTTAGTGTCTTGGTGCCTAGGTGGACCATTGGAAGAGTACCAAGTGGCAGGAATGGAAATGACCATTACATGGGTGATTTGTCTCATGTGATTCCTTGACACAAGGGTAGAATGATCATTTGGCATTGGATTTGTTGGCATTTGAAATGAGCCAAAAGTGGGTTAGCCCAAATTTCAAGTTATTGGAGTTAATTTGGTTAGGTTTGGCTCAATTTGACTCATTGGGTCAAATTAGGTCAAACTAAGGGTTAGGTCAAGTTTATATGATCATTTAGATGTTTTGATTCAATGGTTTATTGGTTTGGCTTAGATTTTTATTTTGGCTCATTTAAATTCATTTGGGTCAAATGGGTTAAGTTGATCGATTTGACCAAATTGGCCAAATTGGCTTAGGTTGGGTGTTAGTTTGGGGTTTAGTTGACCAATTGAAGATGATTGTAGGCTTTAGTTTCAATTAGTTGGATTTAGTTTTGTTTAGGCCAACTTGAATCTTTAGGTCAATTTGGGCTAACTAGGTCAATTGGATTCAATTGGGTCCAATCATGGCTTTAGTCAAGTTCACCAATCAATTTGGAATCAACTTGAGCCATTGGTTGCAATCAATTTGGTTTATATTTTGATTTGACCCAATTTAGTCTTTTTGGTCAATTTGGGTCAATTTGGGTCAAGAGGGCCAATTGGGTTTGGTTGGACTCAATTGAAGACCAAGTCATATTCAAATATTAATTTTTATTTGGTATGAATCATTGGTTTCAAGGGGTTTGGCTTAGGTTGCAATTTGGCTAGTTTGGGTTCATATGGGTTAAGGGGTTGACTTGGTCAAATGATAAAGTTGACTTGGTTTGACCTAATTTGTGACAATTGATCAACCTAGGGTGATCAATAATCATGATGAGAGGATTTGATGGGCTTGGTTCAATCCAAATTGTGTAGGATTAGAATGTGGCTCAAATAAGTGAAATTGGTTGGGTTTAGTTGGTTTGATTTTGGGTTCTTTGATTTAGTTGAGTTTATATATGGATTTGGGATTGATATATAATTCAATTGCAATTGGCTTGGGTTCAAATGGGTTTTGGTTCATTTGAGCATTTCAAGTCAATAGGGTTAAGTTGGGTTTGACTTGAGTCAATTTTGGTTTGGCTTTATGATTGTAGATTTTATTTATATTTGTGAATATGATTGATTCTATGATTGATTCATGAGAAAATCAATTCAATTTGGGTTTTGGAATGAAGGAATTTGACTAAGTCAACAGAGTTGGGTCATGTGGCATAAGTTTGTATTTTGATTTAGTTTGATTTAGTTTTGATGGTTTAAATGTATATTTTATTTCAATTTGTGAAGATGATTGAAAATATGATTGATTTGTGAGAAAATCAACTGAGTATGACTTGATTTGGATTAATATTTGGCTAAGTCCATGGGATAGGTCATATAGCTTAGGAAGGGTTTTGATTAAGTTTGATTTACTTTGATTTAGTTTTGATCATTTGGATGTAGATTGATTTATATTTAGGAAGATGATTGAAGATATAAATTTATTATGAGAAAATCAATTGATTTTGGATTGATTTGGATTAAGATTTGGCTAAGTCCATGGGATAGGTCATATTGCTTAGGAAGGGTTTCAAGTTTGGATTTGATCATGTGCTTCAATCATTTGGCTTTGGAATTTTGGTTTGGATTTGGATTTGAATTTGATATACGAATTGAACTTGAGGTTTGGTTTGAGAAGGTGAACATGGATTGATTTGGGTTGTAGTGTAGGTGGATTATCCACCAAGGCATAACCTAATCCTATAGTTAACCCTTCTCTTTAGGCTTAAGTTAATTGTTTACCTAATTTAGAAGTGTCTTATGACTAGGAATCTTAGTGTCTAGAAGACTCCAGTCTAAGATGGAAGATTGAATCCACACTCCAAAAGTGAGGTCACACTTAGGCTCCATAGTGTTGCCCTTGGAGATAGATGATTGGAAGGCTGAAGCCAAGTTTTTTTTATATACTCGATACATCTTTTAACATTTGTTTGGGAGACTATGATACATGAGAACAACATAGTTCCATCCTCTCTACATCGGTGAAGTTTATGAGAGGTGGGATCATCTTGTGTCAGGTCTCAAGTTATTTATAGTTCATGAGGTTGACATATATGAGGATGCATCTTACTACCTCCCTCAAAATCAACAAGTCTATTCTTACGAACTTGGACAAAGTTTAAAAATAAAAAAAGGTAAAAGAAAAGAAAAGAAGAGAAAAAAAAGTGAAAATTAAGAAAATAAAAGGAGCGAAAATAGACTTGGAGGAGGAAGTGGGCATGACATTAAATTCACCATAGTTCTTTACTCCATTCAACATATGAGTATGATGACTGACCTACACTAGAGGAAGAGCTATTGAGGCAGAGTGGAAAACCTCTTATTGGCCACCCAAGAAGATATATCCCACTACCAGAAGACACTTGTCCATATAGACTTAGAATCTAGTTCATAGGATGAGCCTTATATGGGTAGCGCACCAGCCAGCTATTCTCAGCAACAGATTTTCTTAGAGGTGAATCTTGAGCCAGATAGCGATGAAGGAAAGGCTCCAAAGCAAAGCATAAGTGTATCCAAGTCTATATGTGAAATAGTTAGGCATCAGTTGGGAACCTTAGCTCTAACCCCACTTTCCTCTCAAAAAGTTGAGAGTTTGGTAGTTAAGGAAGCCCTAAGTCATCCACAGGTGTGAAGACTCAGAGGTTCTTTTAGGGAACATCATCCTCAAGTCATGAAATTGATGTAGAACTTGAGGATGATTCATATAAAGATTTAATAGAATTACCTTTTGATTGGTACTTATCTTGTGTTCATAATTTAGCAAAGAAAGGGTTAATCCCATATACTTGGTCAAAGCACGCAGTCTATTTTGAAAGAATATGGAAGAATAAATGCAAAAGCTCTCAATCAAGACTAGGACTAAGATTGATAGTGGGTCAGTTGATGATGACTTTTACTTAGTCATCACCAATCATTTTAAGCAATTGGTTCTTTTCAAATCACATTAACTCATTTGAGGAGTATGCTTAGAAACTCAAATGATCCAAATGATTTTGAAGCCAAGATGCACTTGAGTTGAAGTAGAGATCAAGTCAACCATCGACAAGTTGAGGAAATCAACTTAGGGCGAAGAAGATCCCAACATACATCGGTTCTTTGTTGAATGAAATTGAAACCAATGACTTAGTTAGGCTATTGAGTTTAAGGACTACTTTGCATGGTGTTATAAAGAGATGCCCGGATTGGCTCTTGACGTAGTAGTCCATAAACTAGTAATAGACCTACTACTAACCCTATTAAGAAAACTTTTAGACCCATGCGATTAGACATAGAACAATAGGTCATTTTTTAAGTCAAGAAATTGATCAATGCTGGCTTCATTTAGGAATAAAAATACCCTACCTAGTTAGCCAGCACCATCCCAATTAAGAAAAAGAAAGGCCAAATTCACATATGTGTCAATTTTAGGGATTTAAATAGGGTATATCCAAAAGATGAATTTTCACTACCAATGTGAGTGATGGTGTATTGCCTCATCTCATGCAGTCTTCTCTTTCATAGATGGCTTATCTAGATATAACCAAATAAAGATGGCCCCTGAAGATAAAAGATACATTACTTTTAGAACCACGATCAGAATCTCTTGCTATAAGGTCATGCATTTAGCCTTAAAAATGTCGGTGCTACATACCAGCTGGCTATGACTCGAATATTCAATGAACTCATTCATCATCAGGTTGAGTGCTATGTCAATGATCTCATGGTTAAAGTAGAAAAGGAAGACCATCTCTTTGACTTGAGAATAGTTTTCAAATAGTTAAGATATTTAACCTCAAAATGAACACCCAGTGTGCATTCAAAGTAGCTTCAAATTCTTTTGTTGTTGTCCACCAGAATCAAAATTGATCTAAGATGATCAAGGATATTAGAAATGCCACCCCTTAAAAGTTTAACTCAACTCGATCATTCTAAGGCGGTTGGCATATCTAAGATGCTTTATATCCTATCGGAAGATGTCGACCATTCTCGACTTGTAAAAGGATGCCAAGTTTAAGTGGGATGACAAGTGTGAGCATGCCATCGAAGGCATCAAGCATTACTTGATGTCACCATGGGTTCTAGCAGGCCCTATCCCAGGCAAGCCACTCACACTTTACACTATTGCATTAGACGACTCCTTTGGTGCTTTGTTGGCCCAAGCCAATGACAAAGGGAAGGAAAATGCGCTCTACTACCTCAGCCGCTATCTAATCCCTATTGAGGCTAATTATCCACCCATTAAGAAGCATTGTCTAGCTTTAATCTTTGCATCCAAAAGCTACAACACTACATGCTTCCTCATAAGGTGAACTTAATCTCTAGGATCAATCCACTCTAGTATCTCATGACATGGCCTGCTATCCAGATGGTTGGCATGATGGTCCATGATCCTCTTAGTTTGACATTACCTTCCTTAACCCTGTGCGTGAATGGAAGCGCTAGATTCTTAGCGGTACACCCACTTCTTGTTGACTCTGCTTAGTGAATATCTCCGATGAACAAATCATAAACTTAGGGCATCTAGCATTCTGTTGAAAGATGTACTTTGATGGTGCAACTTCCTCTCAAGAGGAAAAACCATAATTTTATTCATGGAAAAATTGGGGTAGAAATAGTTATCTTAACTTCATCGCAATGTTATGAGATTATTGTATCATCATTCAATCCTTGAACCAACAATAAGTTGAATATGATGTTACGATTCTTTGGTGCAGGTTAGTCATTACTTTAAGCATCCAAAACATCATTTGGAGATTCTCTAGTTATCAACTAAATTGTTAGGTCTTTTAAGGTTATAAAGCCCTCTCCATCATAAGTATACCATAGAGTTATTGGCCCAAATCCAAAGGTTACCATTTATAAGATTCCTCGAGGAGAGACATAATAGCGTATGCTTTTAGCTTGCTAAGGAGTTGGCATGTCCAGATGATCCATATCAAGAAAGGTCCAAAATAGACAAGTATTATCCCTTATTGATATTGAACTCAACAAATAGTACTCTCTTGAAGGGGAGGTTTCCATTGCTAAGAAGGATGAGGAGTTAGATTGGAGGAAACCATTCATGGATTACTTAAATAAAGATAAACTACCTCAAGAGAAGTCTGAAGCTTATCAGATGAAGTAGAGAGCACTTTTCTATGCTCTTGTGGATGGTGTCTTGTACCAGTGATCTTTCAATCATATGTGGTTATATTTTTTAGACAAGCATGAAGCTCAAGATCATGATCGATTATGTTGAATATTTGGCTTAATTAGCCTCATGTTCAA
This sequence comes from Cymbidium sinense, assembly GCA_021442155.1. Classification (NCBI taxonomy): domain Eukaryota; kingdom Viridiplantae; phylum Streptophyta; class Magnoliopsida; order Asparagales; family Orchidaceae; genus Cymbidium; species Cymbidium sinense. Next base: position 51,620 of record JAKCPB010000941.1, read on the forward strand.
TTTGATTAATTTTGATGATAACAAACAAATGCTTAGATGTTCTAATGAATATTTTTATGTGTTTGGATATATCAATTGCTAATTACATATCCAATACATCTCACAAATTGTTAGAAGAAATTGCAAGAATAAAAGAATGAAAGGGATAATGTGAAGCTCATGATTTTAGGTTATATGACTATTCATATGAGTTCTTTGGCATGAATCAATTTTTCTCACAACTAACATACTATTTTAATGAGGTTAACTTTATATAAATCTTTAGTTAATTAACATTCAATTATATGTTTTCTACATAGCAATAAAATTGTCAAAGTAATAAATGATCATAACTATTAAGTATAATTATTTTATTTACTTAATATAATTAGGTATTTTAATTTAATTTTCTGGTTATATGATAACTAACATATTTATGATTATATTTAAATTATATCATAATTTTTAAATGTCACATGTCAAAATTAAAAAAATATATAAAATTTTGTATTTTAGCCAAAGTCATTTTATTTAATCAAAGAATTCATATCTAATTTTATCTCCATCAGTTCCTTGGATTTGAATAGCCGAATTTTTGCTGCTAAATTTAATATTTGTTTAATATAAATTATATTTTTATTGAATATTAAATTATCACATGATAGCATGAGGTTTGTATAATATATTTCTTTGAAATAATTTTTAAATGACCTTCTTGCCTATAAATAGCCCTCATTCTCTTCATGAAAGCATCCCTCATTCAAAATTCAAAATCTCTCCAGCAAATCTAAGAGAAAATCTCTTAAATGTTCCTTCCAAGTGTTCTCCAAATATTGCAAGATCAAATCCTTGGTTTGGAAGCTTCAACATCTTCAAAAGCAAGCCTTTTAAATTACTTGAGTTTGTTTTCTTGATCTTAATACTTCTTAGTTGTTCATGCTATTTTCACCATCTATTTCTTCTTTCTAATTTATACTTTTTTGGTGGATTAGTCTTTGAACATTGGTTTTCACATCAAAGTTTCTCAATCATTTTTTTGGTGAAAAACTCTTGTGATAATTTGTAGGATCTATTTCAACTTGCTGAAATTTTTAGCTTCCTACAAATTTCTTTTGGTTTCTTGAAATATTTCTTCTTTGGTCTTATTTTGAAAGATCATTTATTCTTAGATCTATTTTAGAAGTATATTTTAAGCATTTTAAAATAAATTATTGTGCTGAAATTATTTTCATATTTGCTAGATCTCTCTTTTTAATTGAAAGCTTACTAGCCAACTTAGATCTATCATATACTTATTTTTTTTATTTTGTGATCATTAGCATTAATTGAAAGAATCTTTTTGGTTAAAATAAATTACTCCTTGCTGAAATTTATTTTATTATGAAAAAGAATATTGTGAATTTATTTTGAAATCATTTTGTATTATTCTACAAATTATAATAACATAAACATCCTAGTAAGATCACTTTAAGATATTTATTTTATTAAGTGAGCATTTTGCCTTGCCAAATTTTTTAAGTTGTAAAGTGATCATTTATAAGTTGTGAGATCACTTTTTGAATTTGATTGCTTGGTATATTTGTGAGAGATTTACTTTATCAAAATTTATTATTTTGTATTTTTTTTTGTTGTAAAATTTATTTTGGGGTTGTACTCGCCCCTTTGTAGGAGAGTACATATTGTTGTAGGGGTTGTACTCGGCCCGTTATAGGAGAGTACTTTTTGTAAACCATTTTTCATTTAGTGGATTCCTAGCCAGGGGTGGCTAAAGTGGAATAGGCAGTTTTGGGGTTTGGCCGAACCACATAAAAATCGTGTGCCTCTTGTCTCTATTTACTTTATTGTATTTTTATTTTTCTTGCATTTAGAATTATATCTTATCATTATAAAATCAAAATCTAATTTTCTATTTAAAATTAAAATTTAAGTTTTGAAAATTTTAATATTACCCAATTCACCCCTCTTGGGTGCTATAGTGTCTCAATTGGTATCGAGCCTGGCTCTTTTATTGGCTTAACATCCAAGAGTAAATCTTTTCACTATGGCACAAGGTTTCACAAAGGGTTCATTCTGAGGGACAATCCACTCATAGACCTCCACTTTTAGATAGTGTACCATTTGATTATTGGAAAAATAGAATTAGTACATTCTTAAGAGGTCAAGATGCATGTGGTATATGTTGACACATCAATATCATACACCCTGTAGAAGTAAATGGCATTAAAGTAGAAAAACCTTTGAGGAATGGTCTATAGCGAAGAGAACTTGATGAATTAAATGCTAGGGCTTGTAATACTTTACATTGTGCTTTATTACGATGATTACATGAAAATTTCTATGTTAAGTAAACAAAAGAAATATGGGATAAACTTATTATAACTTATGAAGGAACTAGTGAAGTTAGAGATGCTCACATAAATAGACTTGTTCATGATTATGAGTTATTTCATATGTCTCCTTCGAATCTATTTACGATATGTATACTAGATTTATGAAAATAATTAACACATTACATTCTCTTGGAAAAACATATAGGAATCAAGACTTAGTTTATAAGATTCTTAGATGTCTTCCAAAAGAATGGGAAGCTAAAATAACTATTAGTGAAGCTAAAGATTTATCTACTTATCCACTTGATCGCTTTTGGGTTCTTTGATAGCACATGAGCAGTTATTGCTCAAAGGGATAAGATGGATAATCAAGAAAAAAGGAGAAGGAGAAAGGAAAAGCCATTGCACTACAAGTTGATGATAATGATGAGCATAACACCTCAAGCTCGGATGGTGATTGTGATGAGGTGGTCATGCTTTCCAAAAGGCTTGGGAACTTGCTAAGGAAGAAGAATCAAAGGTATAAAAAAATCTAAAATTATAAATTTCAAACTAAGAAATTTCCTACAGTGAAGGGATCATTTGCTATCATTGAAAAAGCCCGGACACATAAGAGGTGATTGTCCGTAACTTGTTGAATCAAAGAAAAAGAAATTGATGTAAACAAAAAAAGAAAAAAATATGAAGGAGAAAAGTACCATAAGAAGAAGAAGACTTTATATGGGCCAATCCAGATTCAAATGAATCAAGTACTAGCTCATCGGATGAAGAGGTCAACATATGTCTTATGGCAAATGGAGAATCGACTTAGATTCTCAAGAGGTATGTAATGATATATCTTATGATGAATTAGATGATGCTTTTAATGATTTAGTTATTGAATATAAAAAATTAAAAAGAAAATACAAAACCTTAGAAAAGAACATAAAAATTTAGATATGCATTTTGTGATTTAAAAATGAATGTGATAATTTAAAAAGTAAAAAATACTTCTTTATTAAATTGTTCCTTAGTTGTAAACTTGAAAGAGAGAATATCTTATTAAAAGCAAGATTAGAATTATGTTTAAAAATCACAAGTTCATTATAATACTTCATCAAGAAAAACATTTAATAAAAATTATTTGCATCATACACATCCCACTCATATACCTTATAATTATCATTCTAAATCATATGCAAACACTAATGTTTGGTGCAACTATTGCAATAAAAGGGCATATTTCATTTGATTGCTATGCACGTAAAATACAAAATACTAAGCAATCATCTTATGTATGGGTACCAAAAGGTACAAGCACTACACAAACCATGCATGCTAAATATCTTACTCAAATTTAGAATGTGGACCCAAACATGTTTGGGTTCCAAAAGTTAACATGTGAGTTTATTTTGTAGGAATGCCTTCAAAGCAAAATCAAAGAAGGCATGTGGTACTTGGACAGTGGATGTTCAAGACATATGAGAGATAAAGATAAATTCACAACTTTAGAATCTAGTGATGGAGGATTTGTTACATATGGAGATAATGCGAAGGGAAAAATCATTGGCATTGGTTCTATTTGTAAGAATTCTATCATTTTAGATAAAATTTTTCTAGTAGAAGGATTAAAACATAATTTAATTTCTATTAGTCAATTATGTGATAAAGGTTTGAATGTAGTATTCCATGCATCATATTGCATTATAAAAATAATGAAAATGTTTTGCTAGTAGGAAAAGATACAAAAATATTTATGTCATTGATTTAGATAGCTTTCATGATGTAAATTTAAACTTACTTTGTTTTAAAAGCACTCATGATGATATATGGTTATGGCATAGGAGACTATGTCATATATCACTATTAACATACACTTAATAAAATTAAACTTGATTTAGTAGTTGGTTTGCCTAAATTAAATTTTCATTTAAACTATGTTTGTGATGCATGTATTCATGGTAAACATTCTAGAAGCTCATTTAAAAGTAAAAATATTGTTTCTACTTCTAGACCTCTAGAATTATTGCACATGGATTTATTTGGTCCCATTAGCACCACAAGCTTAGGTGGAAAAAATTATGGTTTTGTGATTGTTGATGATTTCTCTAGATATACTTGGGTTTTATTTGTAACTTACAAGGATGATGTTTTTGGTGAGTTTAGAAAGTTTTCTAAATATATTCAAAGAGAACAAGGCCTTTTGATTAATAGGGTTCAAAGCGATCATGGTGGCGAATTTGAAAATAAATTATTTGAGGATTATTGTGATGAACATGGGATTAGACATAATTTTTCTACTAGAACTCCCAACAAAATGGAGTAGTAGAGAGAAAAAATAGAATATTAATTGAATTAAGTAGATCTATGCTTGATGAGTATAAATTGCCAAAATATTTTTGGCGAAGCGATAAATCGCATGTTATGATGAATAGGATCTATTTTAGACCAATTTTGAAGAAGACACCCTATGAATTGTTTTTTTGGAAAGAAGCCTAAGATTGAACACTTTCATGTATTTGGATGTAAATGCTTTATTTTGAATAATGGAAAAGATCATTTAGGTAAGTTTGATTGCAAATCGGATGATGGTATTTTCTTAGGATACTCTCTTTTAGTAGAGCTTATAGAGTTTACAATAAAGAAAAATGATTGTAGAAGAATCAATACATGTTATTTTTTGATGAAAATTGATCCTATTAGAAATGAAGTGATTGATGAAAGAGATTGATAACTTTAAGAAAATATCTTTAGAAGATAATATGGATGATTCATTGCCTAAGAATGGAAATATAATAAAATCATCCAAAGGAACTAATTATAGGAGATCCTTCAAAAGGAGTTATGACTAGAAGACATAGTAGAGAATTGTAGATCATTCAACATTTTTATCGAGGTTGAACCTAAAAATTTAGAAGAAGCATTAAATGATAATTTTTGGATTATTGCTATGGAAGAGGAGTTGAATCAATTTGTAAGAAATGATGTTTGGGAATTAGTCCCAAGACCCCAAGATCAAAATGTCATTGGAACAAAATGGATCTTTAGGAATAAGCTAGATGATTAGGTTGTATTGTTAGAAAATAAAGCTAGGTTAGTTGCACAAGGGTACACACAAGTTGAAGGTATAGATTTTGAAGAATCTTTTGCACCGTAGAAGCTAGGTTACTCCTTGCTTATGCTTGTTTTAGAAATTTTAAACTTTTTCAAATGGATGTCAAAAGTGCATTTTGAATGGATTTATTGACCAAAATGTATTTGTAGAGCAACCACCTAGATTTGATAGCCTTGATTTTCCAAATCATGTGTATAAAAGAAAGCCTTATATGGTTTAAAGCAGGCTCCTCGTGCTTGGTATGATAGGTTAAGTAACTTTTGATAGATCATGGATTTAGAAAGGGCGAGTAGATACCACCTTATTCCTTAAGAGCATAGATGATGATTTGATTGTGGTACAAGTGTATGTAGATGATATATTATTTGGAAGTACAAATGAATCTTTATGCCATGAGTTCTCATCTTTGATGTCTAAAGAGTTTGAAATGAGTATGATGGGAGAACTTTTTTTCTTAGGTCTTCAAGTGAAGCAACAAGAAAATGGCACATTCATCTGTCAAACTAAGTATATAAATGAATTGCTTGAGAGGTTTGACATGAAAAGATTTAAATCTAGTAAAACTCCTATGAGCCCATCTATAAAATTGGATTTAGATGAATTAGGAAAATCATTGATCAAAAAACTTTATAGGAGTATGATAGGTTCACTTTTATATACCTTCTTTGCTAGTAGGCGATATGTTTATTGTTTGTTTGTGTGCTCATTTTAGGCCAACCAAAAGAATCTCATTTAATAGCGGTCAAGCGTATCTTTCGGTATTTGATACTACAGGTTAGGTTTATGGTATCCTAAAATTCTTTATCATGTGATTTGGTTGCTTATTCGATGTTGACTTTGCGATGCAAAGTAGATAGAAAAAAGTACATCGGCATATGTCATTTTTAGGATCATCACTTGTGTCTTGGTCATCTAGGAAACAAAATTCGTAGCTTTATCCCCTGAGGTTGAGTATATAGTAGTTTTGCTTTCAGTCCTTTGGTTAAAGCAATCATTAGAAGATTTTGGTATTAAGCAAGATCACATTCTAGTTTAGTGTGACAATACTAGTGCTATTAGTTTGACTAAAATTTCCTATCCAGCACTCACAAACCAAGCATATAGAAATTAGACATCATTTTATTAGGGATCATGTTTTGAAAGGTGATGTTAATATTAATTTTATTAGCGATTTACAAATTGCGATATTTTTACAAAACCCTTACGGAAGAACATTTTGTACTTTAAGGCATGCTTGGAATGTTAGATCTAATATTTAAAATTGTATGTAGTTTGTTCTCACTTTTTTGATATTGTCAAAAGGGGGGAGAAAGTAAAATGTTGGTTAATATTAAGTCTATTTAATGCATACATTTAGGGGAGCAACATTATTCATCTCATATGCATAAATTTTTTTAATAAATTTCTTTCAAAACTATGATGAAAGGTCAATTTGCACCTTCATCAATCAATACCAACATTAGTTTGTCATCATCAAAAGGGGAGATTGTTGGCTTAATTAGCCTCATGTTCAATTTATTAATTTTGATGATAACAAACAAATGCTTGGATGTTCTAATGAATATTTTTATGTGTTTTAGATATATCAATTGCTAATTACATATCAATACATCTCACAAATTGTTAGAAGAAATTGCAAGAATAAAAGAATGAAAGGGATAATGTGAAGCTCATGATTTTAGGTTATATGACTATTCATATGAGTTCTTTGGCATGAATCAATTTGCTCACAACCTAACATACATTTTAATGAGGTTAATTTATATAAATCTTTATTTAATTAACATTCAATTATATGTTTTTCTACATAGCAATAAAATTGTCAAAGTAATAAATGATCATAACTATTAAATATAATTATTTTATTTACTTAATATAATTAGGTATTTTAATTTAATTTGCTGGTTATATGATAACTAACATATTTATGATTATATATAAATTATATCATAATTTTAAATGTCACGTCAAAATTAACAAAATATATAAAATTTTGTATTTTAGCCAAGTCATTGTTTAATCAAAGAATTCATATTTGATTTTATCTCCATCAGTTCCTTGGATTTTTCCTTTAAAATAAGTGGTTACATGACCCACTTTGCATTAAAATTAAATTTATTATGATTTTTTAAACATTACCTAATTTTAATAATGGATGCATGCTACATGCTTTGAATATATTAAGAGCTACATTTGATTACTTTTGACTTTCCCATGTGAATAGCCGAATTTTGCTGCTAAATTTAATATTTGTTTAATATAAATTATATTTTATTGAATATTAAATTATCACATGATAGCATGAGGTTTGTATAATATATTTCTTTGAAATAATTTTTTAAATGACCTTCTTGCCTATAAATAGCCCTCATTCTCTTCATGAAAGCATCCCTCATTCAAAATTCAAAATCTCTCCAGCAAATCTAAGAGAAAATCTCTTAAATGTTCCTTCCAAGTGTTCTCCAAATATTGCAAGATCAAATCCTTGGTTTGGAAGCTTCAACATCTTCAATGAAGCAAGCCTTTTTAAATTACTTGAGTTTGTTTTCTTGATCTTAATACTTCTTAGTTGTTCATGCTATTTTCACCATCTATTTCTTCTTTCTAATTTATACTTTTTTGGTGGATTAGTCTTTGAACATTGGTTTTCACATCAAAGTTTCTCAATCATTTTTTGGTGAAAAACTCTTGTGATAATTTGTAGGATCTATTTCAACTTGCTGAAATTTTTAGCTTCCTACAAATTTCTTTTGGTTTCTTGAAATATTTCTTCTTTGATCTTATTTTGAAAGATCATTTATTCTTAGATCTATTTTAGAAGTATATTTTAAGCATTTTAAAATAAATTATTGTGCTGAAATTATTTTCATATTTGCTAGATCTCTCTTTTTAATTGAAAGCTTACTAGCCAACTTAGATCTATCATATACTTATTTTTTATTTTGTGATCATTAGCATTAATTGAAAGAATCTTTTGGTTAAAATAAATTACTCCTTGCTGAAATTTATTTTATTATGAAAAGAATATTGTGAATTTATTTTGAAATCATTTTGTATTATTCTACAAATTATAATAACATAAACATCTAGTAAGATCACTTTAAGATATTTATTTTTTTAAGTGAGCATTTTTCCTTGCCAAATTTTTTTAAGTTGTAAAGTGATCATTTATAAGTTGTAATATCACTTTTGAATTTGATTGCTTGGTATATTTGTGAGAGATTTACTTTATCAAAATTTATTATTTTGTATTTTTTTTTGTTGTAAAATTTATTTTGGGGTTGTACTACTTTGTAGGAGAGTACATATTATTGTAGGGGTTGTACTCGCCCCGTTATAGGAGAGTACTTTTTGTAAACCATTTTTCATTTAGTGGATTCCTTGCCAGGGGTGGCTAGGCGTGGACGTAGGCTAGTTTTGGGGTTTGGCCGAACCACGTAAAAATCGTGTGCCTCTTGTCTCTATTTACTTTATTGTATTTTTATTTTTGCTGCATTTAGAATTATATCTTATCATTATAAAATCAAAATCTAATTTTCTATTTAAAAATTAAAATTTAAGTTTTGAAAATTTTAATATTACCCAATTCACCCCCCCTCTTGGGTGCTATAGTGTCTCACACCAACTAGTCCAATCTGAAGATGAAAACCAAGATAAAGAGACTAGAATACCATTGGCCACCGATAATCAAATATTACATTGATATGGCTTGGCGATGCCACCAATGTCAATACACGGTGTGGTCCTACACCAACCACCCAACATTCTACATCTTACATTGGCCTCATGGCCATTTGAGTGATGAGGTACTAACAAAGCTGGTCTGATTTATCCTCCTTCTTCCAAGGGTCATCAGTTTCTCTTAGGTATTTACTTTTCCAAATGGGAGAAGGTGATTACTAGGAGAGGTCATAGCTCAGATGTGCTCTAGTTTTTTAGAAACCATGTATTATATATTTAGTGCCTCGATGAATTATATTTGATAATATCTTTTCAAGAGCCGAGATCAACAACTTTTCTTAGAGACACAACATAAATTAGATATATTCTACAATCAACTACCCTAGGTCAAATGGATTAGAAGAAGTTTTCAAAAAAAACTCTCATCCAAATACTAAAGATGACACTCAACAATAATAAGCGACGATAGCATGAGCAGTTAGTTGAAGCCTTGTGGGCATACCACACCACATATAGAACTCCAACTTAGCCTGCTCCTTTCTCCTTAGTGTATGGGTTCAAATTCATTCTACCATTAGAGTCCAACTCCCATCACTAAGCATAGCTGTGGGTAGCATGATCACAATAGAGCAATTAGTTGCTATTAGAGCTTGAAGGTCTAGAAAAGAGATGCAGCTGCATGCCAAAACCTCAAGTTGTACAAAGTTAAAATGATTCAAGCTCACAACAAGTTGGTTCATCTTAGAGCTTTTAAAGTAGGAGAGCTTATTTTAGTCTAAGGAGACTGATTGTTGCCCATCATAAGATGGGACCCACTTGGGTAGGCCCTTTCACCATAGAGAATGCCTACTAAAGAGGATCTTATCGACTTATTAATCATAAGGGAGAGGGCCCAATGCTTCCAATCAATGGGTTCTTCTTAAAGAAATATTATAAAACATGTTTTAAAATAATTATCATCAATAAATATTCTATTTTGAATTCAATCTCTTCCATGTTGAAAGTATTCTTGTTTGTGAATTTGCCACAATGTGTTTAGGGTAGATGCATGAAACTTGAGCAGTGTCCTATCCTTCAACGACCCAACATAAACACAAACTACACACAAACATATAAAACAAGCAAATATCTTTTGTCTTGGGCTACTTTGAGTTGAGATAACGCCCCAGCGACACTCACTCAGTAGCTACTCTAGGTCAGGCTGACATGCTACCCTATTAGTGGGTCACCCTAGTGGTCTTCTTGCTTTGGAGTATGTAAGTCTGCTACACTTTCCTTCCATACTTGGCCACTGCACACCGATAAGCTCCTTGTTTGGTCTTACTGGTCGGTAAGCTACCTCATGTTGGCTTCATTTAAGAGGATGTGAGCTATGCTTTCTTCTTGAGATTAGCCTTACACATATTGGGTCGAGTATATTTGAGGTTTAGGATAAGTCCCCTCACAGCTCCTTCCCTCTTAAATGCTTAAAGTCTAGGTCCAATCCTTCCTTAGGGCTCCCCGCTTAATAGTTGCTCTAGGTCAGATAGCATATGTCCCATCGATGATAGACTATTTTGATCATCAATTTTGCTTGGAAAGTTGTAATCCTACATGCTTTCTTTCCAGATTGATAGCATACTCATAGACACCTTATGTTGGTTGGTTCTTACTATGCTGATGGATACACCACTGTGATGATGATACACCTTAGGTTGGTTGGTTCTCACACCTTAGGATACACCACTCATGGTAGATGTAAGTCCTATGCTTTCTCCTTGAGTTGGCTACCACACCTATAAACTATCTTTCTGTGGCTCTAGATAACGCCTACTGCCTCCCTATGGACCCTATATTTGGATCACATCCTTTACGACCCCATTTAGACACTACCTAGGTTACTATTGTATTGGATAGTTCCCCTTTCCTAGTAACCATCTTTATGGTTGGAGAATCCATCTTATGGATGTGTAGATTCTTGCTTAGTTTAGTAAATTTGAGATAGGTCAAAGTCGACAAAGCCCCTTCTCAGTGTGGTCCTTTGCACACCAACATGGTCCATGCAAACTTATAAATAAAATATATATTCACTTGTGGATTATGAGGACACCTAGCGTACCTTTTCCTAAGCAAGTATCTTATCTTTAGGTCAATGTTAGCAAAACTCCCTATAGGAATCAGTTGACAACTCTTGAGTTGATATAAGTCCCCTTTCAAGCCCCCTAAGTCGTTGATTTGTTGTGCTACCAACAGGTCACCCCATTGGTTATTCCTTGCTTTAGAAGATGTAAGTCTGCTATGCCTTCTTTCTAGCACTATTTTTGCACACCGAAAGGCAACCCTTTAGGTTGGCTAGCTCTACCCCATGACCAGTAGACTATCCCTTTGGATTTGTAAATCTAAGATAAGAGAACCCCTTCTCAGTGGTTCCAACGCACACCGACATGGTCCATAAATTAAATCTATCAAATTTGATCGAGCTCACATCCCAAGTAGATATGCCCTCAATTTGAAATCAAACTAAACCAAACAAACCATATCAAATCACATGAAAAAAAATAAGATAAAATTACTACTTTGAGTTGACATCCCCAATGACATTCACTCAGTAGTCGCCCTAGGTTAGGTCCGATTTGTTGTGCATCCAACAAGTCACCCTAGTGGTTGTTCCTCGCTTTGGAAGATGTAAGTCTACTATGCCTTATTTCTAGCACAACTATTGTACATCGCAAGGCAACCCCTTAGGTTAGCTAGCTCTACCCCATAGCTGGTAGACTATCCCTTTGGATTTGCAAACATAAGGTAGGTCAAGGCTGATATAACCCCTTCTTAGTAGGTCCATTACATACCAACAAGGTCCATACATTAACTCAAATTAAATTAAACCAAATTTGATATTCCCCAGTGGAGTTAAATCACACCCTTCTCCCTAGTGGAGCCCCAAATCATATATAAACAAGTCAAGCAAACAAATCAAAACCAACCTCCCAATGGAACCAAATTAAACCAACTCCCCAATAGAGTCTAAATCAAAGAAATCCAACCAAACTATTCTCTCCAGTGGATACATCCCCAAACAAATCTATGAAATTAGTTCAAATCCCAATCCCCTGCGGATAACATGAACCTGCTTCCCTAGTGGAAGGTTCATATACCCGATCCCTAGTGGACTCGAGCCCAAATCTCTAGTAGATATGCCTCCACATCAGTTAAAATAAAATAAATTAAAGTCATTCAATCTTAACCTATTGGATGATAGATTATCTCTAGAGGATCTTCTTTCCATAGATCATATATCAAAATCAAATTCAAATGTTATCCTCAGATTTTCTCCTTCTATGCCCTCATGGACCCCTCATATGTCATGTCCAATGCATGTGTGATCCCCTAGTAGATCTCCCTCCATGTCCTTGACATGGAATTCTCATCAAACCTTATTTCTTCTCTTATGCACACCTTTAATACTTCAACCAAATGCTTAACAATGTATTTGTTCAAATTACATCATCTTAACATTATAATCAACATTTAATGATTTGTGATGGTGCAAGCTCAAACTAACTATACAATATCATGCAAAACAAATTATTTTGTTAATTAACACAATTATATTATTATAATATATGATGTTATATTATAATTTGCTATAATATAATATATCGCCTAACATTACACCTTATTAGAATCACTTAAAAGGAATAAATAACAAATTTTTCTCAAAATCTGAATAATGTTCATTTTAGATGTAAAATTGTTAATTTTCTATTAGAAATGGAACAAAATAGCATAATTTTTGTGTTTCTTCTTGGTGTGTGCCATGAATTTGGCGAAATTCTTCCATCTCAACCTTCAAATTAACATTTTTGTGAGTTTTGACCTAATGTATTATAACAAAAGTAAAACATACTAAAATATACAATAACATTTAGTAACACAGCACCACATTAATATATATATGTGAAGTTATACTATTATGTATATTATATTTTAATATGTTTTCATATAATATATTATCTTACATTAAACCTTAAAATGAATTACTTTAAGCAAAAAATTATAAAATTTGGATAAAAAATGAACATTTATTTTTGATGCAAAATTCCAATCTTTGATTAAATGACACACATAGCACACCCCAATGATGTTCCCTAAATTGTACCTTAAATTTGGCCAAATCATCTTAGCCTAAAATTAGAATTTTATGAATTATACCAATACAAACTCTACTACATTAAACAATAACAAACTAAAATATGTTAAACAATAAGTAGTAATACACAATAATATTCTATAATGCTTGATTACACTATGTATCATATATTATAATTCACTATAACATATTAAATTATATTATATTGCATATCACATCACAAGGGATTGCTTAAGATAAAAAATCATAAAATTAGTCTAAATAATAAAAAACTATATATTTTAGTCGTATCACTTACATATTTTAAATTAAAATAATATATTATGATGCCATGCTCTACCAATTATGAATTTGGTCAAATTCCACCATTTTGAAGTCTAAATCAACATTTTTATAAATAATGCTGTGTTTGTTGATCATGATTGTAAAATATTAAAAGAATTTAAAATTTGTAATATATTATGATATATGATGCTATATTATGCTAGATATAATATTTATTTTGAACATAAAATTTTACTTTTAGACTATAAGTATAGCACACCTTTGGTACTACAACCTAATTCCCACTACAAATTTAACAATTTCATCATGATTTATTAAATCAATATTTTTATTATTTATATTCATATAGACTATAGGGCACAATACCATAATATACCAAAAGCAAAAACATCTTATAATATCCAAAAACACATCAAATGCTCAAATATATGATACATTATACTTAATATATATATAAAATGATTTAGGTTAGAGTTTAGGTATTCAAACCTAATAGTCAAGGGAATGTCTCTTGAAGACATTTTCTTTAGCTACCATAACTATGATAGAATTAGGTCATTCTTTATATCCTAATGACATCTTTATTAAAGGTTTAGCTTTAGGGTTTGTTTTGGGTTTGTGGTTTAGGGTTTGGTTAATTTAGGGTTTAGGGTTTAGGGTTTAGGGTTTAGGGTTTAGATGTAGGTTTTAGGGTTTAGCATTTATAATAAGTTTAGGGTTTAGTTGGTTTAGATTTAGGGTTTATTTGATTTAGGGTTTAGGGTTTAGGTTTAAGGTTTAGGGTTTGTGGTTTAAGGTTTTACTTTTTAGTTTAGGGTTTAAGTTTTATTTTAGGTTTAGGTTTGATTTTTTTAATAGAGATCAAATTAAGATTCAACATTTTTTTTCTTTTTGATTTCATCAACCAAGTAGCACCCCAAGTTTTCTAAGCATATATATAAAAAAATGAGCACCATTAGATTAAATCAAAAATGCTAGATAAGTAAAGTCATCTCTATTGTAAAGGCACACTTCCATAAGTAGCAAATCAGATTGGCCGGTCTTCAGTCTCTCTAGTTCCCATCAGAACCATCACCACCTCTCGAGTAATGAGATCTGCCATTCATATCCCTGATTTCTTTTACCATCACCACCACAACTGTAACCTCCATCACTCCTCCCTCCTCCATAACCACCACTCCTCCAACCACCACCTCCATATCCACTAGCACATCTAGATCCCCCACCACCACTATGATAATCACCGCCTCCGCCTTCTCCTTCACCACCGTGATCTAGATGAGCCTGTTGATGAGATGTTCCGGCCACAAGGTTCACCCATTCTGGGGTTTAGGTTTTGTGTTTAGGGTTTCATTTTTTGGGTTAGTTTAGGGGATTTTAGTTTAGGTTTGGGTGGTTTAGTTTTGTTTAGGTTTAGGGTTTAGGTTAGGGTTTGAGGTTTAAGTAGGTTTAGGTTTATAGGTTAGTGTAGGTTTTATTAGTTTGGGTTTGTGGGTTTAGATTTGGGTTTAGGGTTTAGTTTATTTTTTTTAAAAAAATAATAACAAAGCAAATTTTAGTTTATTTAATCAATTTTGTTTATTTGAGTTTATTTTATTTTTATTTAAGTTTATTTTAGTTTTATTTAGTTTATTTATTTATTTAGTTTAGGTTTTTATTAGTTCATTTATTTTATGTTTAGTGAGTTTTATTTTATTTTTTATTTTTAAGTTAGTTATATTTTTATTTTTAGTTTATGTTTTTTATTTTCTTTTTTTATATTTTATTTTAGGTTTATTTTTTGGAGTTTAGTCATTTGTAGTTTATTTTATTTTATTTAGTTTAGGTTTAGGTTTAGGTTTTATTTACTTTAGATTTAGGTCATTTTATTTATTTAAATTTAGTTTATTTTAGTTCAAGTTTAATTTTTTAATTTAGGTTTAGGTTTTTTTAGTTTATTTAAGTTATTTTTTATTTACTTTTCAATTTTATTTTTAGCTTTTTTTAGGTTTAGGTTTTTATTTAGTTTATTTTATTTTATTTTATATTTATTTTTTTAGTTTTTATTTTATTTAAGTTATTTATTCTTAAGTTTAATTTATTTTTTGTTTAACAAATCAAAAACCCTAGATAACTAGAATCGTCTCTACTTTACAAGTTCATCTTGGATCGATCATTTTAGTTTCTTTTATTTTAGTAGTTATCCTTATTTATATTTCCCACCACCACCACCACCATCTATGATTTGGGTTTTATTTTTAGTTTAGTTTATTTTTTTTTATTTTTTTAGGTTTATTCTATTTTTATTTTAGTGGTTTAAGTTTTATTTTGTTTTTTAGGTTTAGATTTTAGGTCTATTTTAGTTATATTTTGTAGTTTAGGTTTAGGTTAATTTTAAGTTTATTTAATTTTACTTAAGGTTTAGGTTTAGGTTTACTATTTAGGTTTTATTTATTTTAGTAGTTTAGGTTAATTTTATTTTTATAGTTTAGGTTTTGGTTTTGATTTTATTTATTTATTTTAGGTTTGATTTAGGTTTATTTAGTTTTATTTTATTATGTTTATTTTATTTTATTTAGGTGGTTTTATTTTTTTAATATTTTTTAAGTTATTTTAGCTATTTATTTTTTTTAGTTTAGTTTTATTTTATTTTATTTTTTATGGTTTAGGTAGGGTTTTAATTTACATTTTTTATTATATTTTATCATTGGTAAGTTTTATTTATTTTATTTATTTTATTTAGGTTTAGGTTTAGCATTTTAGGGCAGGGTTACTAGGGTTTTATAGGTTTAGGTTTAGGATTTTGAGTTTAGGGTTGTTTTGATTGGGTTTAGGGTTGGTTTGGTTGGTTTTAGGTAATGTTTAGGTTTTTAGTTTTTGAGTAGGTTTAGGGTTAAAGAAAAAAAGTAAACCAGTATTTAGTTTTTTTTAGTTTATTTATTTTATTTATTTAATTTTTATTTTTATTTAGTTTATTTTATTTTAGGTTTATTTATTTTAATTTAGTTCTTTATATTAGTTTATTTTTAGGTTTAGTATAAGTTTATGTTTTATTTTTAGTTTAGTTTTATTTTATTTTATTTTTTTGGTTTAGGTTTATTTTTTATTTTAGGTTTAGGTTTAGGTTTTTTTATTTTTAGGTTTACATTTTTTTGTCTTATTTTATTTATTTTCCCAAATTTTATTTTTTTTTATTTAGGTTTATGTGTATTTTTAGTTTATTTTATTATATTTAGTTTTTTTAGGTTTAGTTTATTCTAGATTTTAGGTTTAGGTTTTTTTATTTTATAGTTTAGGTTTATTTATTTTGTTTATTTTTGGTTTATTTTTTTTAGGGTTTAGATTTATTTTTATTTTAGGCTTAAGTTTTATTTAATTTTATTTTATTTTATTTTATGTTTATTTTATTTTTATTTTACATTTAGTTTTTCATTTATTTAGGTTTTATTTTTAAGTTTATTTTATTTATTAGTTTACTTTAGATTTCATTTATTTTATTTTTTATTTTATTTTAATTTTAATTTATTTTAGATTTATTTAGTTTTATTTTATTTTATTTTATTTGGTTAGTTTTTTAGATTTGGTTTATATTTATTTTATTTTTAGGTTTATCTAGTTTAGTTTAGGTTTTAAGTTTGGGTAGGGTTATGTTTTGGGTTTAGGGGTTTAGGTTTAGGTTTAGGGTTTGTGGTTTAGTTTAGGGGTTTATAGGGTGGGTTGGATTATTTGGGTAGGTTTAGGTTTAGGGTTAAAGGATTTGTTTTATTTTATTTATTTATTTTAAATTAGTAAACTTAAGTTTATTTAGTTTAATTAGTTTATTTATTTTATTTATATTTTATTTTATTTATTTTATTTTATTTATTTAGTTTATTAATTTAGTTTATTTGTTTGTTTAGGTCAGTTTTTTAGTTTAGTTTATTTTTATTTTATATTTGGTTTAGATTTTATCTTTATTTAGGTTTGTATTTATTTAGTTTTTATTTGGTTAATTTTAGGTATTATTATTTTTGTTTATGTTTAAGTTTATTCTTAGTTTATTTTATTTTATTTAAGGTTTAGTTTTATGTTTAGTTTCTTTTAGGTTTAGGTTTAGGTTTTATTTTGTTTTATTGTCATCCAGGTTTTGGTTTATTTTATTTTTCTTTTACGTTTAGTTTTTTTTTTAGTTTAGAGTTTAGGTTTTATTTTTTATTTATTTTTAGGATTTATTTTTAGGTTTATATTTTAGTTTTAGGTTTTTAATTAATTATTATTTTATTTTATTTTAGGTTTAGTTTTTATTTTATTTATTTAAGTTTTTTTATTCTTTTAAGTTTAGTTTATACTTTTATTTATTTTATTTTAGTTTAGTTTATATTTTTAGTTTAGTTTAGATTAAGTTCTAGTTTAGGCTTTTATTTTATTTTATTTTCTTACTTTATTTTTGTTTAGGTTTTTTATTTATTTTATTTTTAGGTTTTATTTAGTTTAGGTTTAGTTTTTTAGGTTTTTATGGTTTAAGGTTTAGGGTTTGTTGAGGGATTGGGGCTTAGGGTTTAGGGTTTAGGCTTTAGGTTTTAGGGTTTAAAGTTTTGGGTTTAGGTTTTAGGGTTTAGGGTTTCGGGCTTTAGGGTTTAGGGTTTATGATTTTTTTTTAACAGGGAACCAATTCAGATTTAACATTTCTTCTTTTCTATTTCATCAACCAAGTAACACACCAAGTTTTCTAAGAAATATGCAATGACAGATAAAAAATGAGCACAGATAGAGCAAATCAAAAACCCTAGATAACTATAACTATCTCTACTATAAATACACAGTTCCATAAGCAACAGATCAAATCGATCGTTCATCAATTTCTCTAATTCCCATCAGAACCACTCCGGCCTCTCGAGTAGTATGATCCGCCATCATATCCCTGATCTCTCCCTCTGCCACCACCACGGTTGTAACCTCCATCAATTTAGGGTTAATTTTAGGGTTTAGAGTTTAGGGTTTAAGGTTTAGGGTTTAGGGCTTAGGGTTTAGGATTTAGGGTTTAGGGTTTTTTTTAATAAACCAGTGGGTTTAGGTTTATTTAGTTTCCTTAGTTTAGGGTTTATCATCTAGGGTTTTTTAGGGTTTAAGATTTTGGATTTAGGGTTTAGGGTTAGTTGGTGGGTTTAGGTAGCTTTGGTTTAAGATTTAGAGTTTAGGGTTTATTTTTTAAAATTAAGCAAACCCAGGTTTAGGTTTATTTAGTTTATTATTTATTTATTTTAGTTTATTTTAACTTTGTTTATTTAGGTTTACTTTTTATTTTTATTTAGTTTAGTTTATTCATATAAGGTTGTTTATTTTGTTTAGGTTTTTTTTTGTAAATTTATTTTTTAGGTTTAGGTTTTTTTTTAAGTTTAGTTTTATTTTTGTTTTATAATTTAGGTTTAATTTTAATAATTTCTTTTTAGGTTTAGGTTTAATTTATTTTATTTTTTAGGTGTAGGTTTTAAGTTTTATTTTCTAGTTTAAGTTTAGGAATATTTTAGTTTATTATATTTTATTTAGATTAGGTTTAGGTTTAGGTTTAGAATATTAGGTTTAGGTTTAGGTTTATTTTAGTTTATTTTATTTTAGTTTAGGTTTAGCTTTATTTTATTTTGTTTATTTAATTTTATTTAAAGTTTAGGATTTTTTTTGTTAAGGGTTTAGGTTTTAGTTTTTATTTACTTTTAGCTGGATTTTTGAGGTTTAGGTTTTTATTTAGTATTTATTTTATTTTATTTTAGGTTTGTTTTATTTTTATTTTAGGTTTCATTGTTATTTTATTTAGGTTTTATTTGTTAGTTTAGTTGGTTTTATTTTAGTTCATTTTATTTTTTTATTATTTCCTTTAAGTTTAGGTTTAGTTTAGGTTTATGATTTACTTTAGGTTTTTATTTTATTTTATTTTGGCTTAGGTTTATCTATTTATTTTATTTTTATGTTTTATTTAGTTTAGCTTTATGTTTTTATCTTTTTAGGGTTTAGGGTTTGAGGTTTAGGATTTGGGGTTTAAGGTTTAAGGTTTAGGGTTTAGGGTTTATGGTTTAGGGTTTAGGGCGTAGGGTCTATGATTTAGGGCTTAGGGTTTAGTGTTTTAGGGTTTAAGGTTTAGGGTTTAGCATTTAGGTAATAAGGCTTTTAGGGTTTAGGGTTTAGGGTTTAAGGTTTAGGGTGTAGGCTTTTTAAAGTTTATGCTTTGGGGTTTAGGGTTTAGGTTTTAGGTTTTTTGGCTTTTGGATTTTTTATTTAATAGAGAACAAATTCATATTCAACATTTCTTCTTTTTGATTTCATCAACCAAGTAACACACCAAGTTTTCTAAGACACAAGTGAAGACTTAGATAAAAAATGAGCACGCATACAACAAATCAAAAGCTCTAGATAACTAGAACCATCTCTACTATAAAGACATAGTTCCATAAGTAGCAAATCAGATCGATCATTCTTCAATTTCTCCAGTTCCCATCAGAACCACTCTAGCCTCTCGAGTAGTAGGATCCACCATCATATCTGTGATCTCTACCTCCACCACCACCATGGTTGTAACCTCCATCGCTCCTCTCGCCTCCATAACCACCACTGCTCCGACCACCACCACCATATCCACCAGCACCTCTAGATCCCCCACCACCATTGCGATAACTGTTGCCTCTCGCCTTTGCCTCCACTACCAGATCTAGACTAAGCCTGGTTGATGGTGATGTTCTTACTACCAAGGTTCTACCCATTCTTAGGGTTTAGGGTTAGTTTAGGTTAAGGTTTAGGGTTAGTTTAGGTTTAAGGTTGGGGTTTATGGGGTTTATGGTTTGGGGTTTAGGTGGAGTTGGGTTTTTTTAGAGTTTAGGGTTTTAGGGTTTAGGGTTTATGGTTCAGGCCTTAGGGTTTTAGGGTTTAGGGTTTAGGGCTTATGGTTTATGGTTTTGGGTTTAGGATTTTTGGGTATAGGGTTTTGGGTTTAGGATTTAGGTTTTAGGATTTAGGGTTTAAGGTTATTTTCTTAAATTAAGTAAATTGGTTGGTTTAGGTTTATTTAGTTTATTTTTTATTTATTTGAGTTTATTTTATTTTTCATTTTTATTTATTTTATTTTATTTTATTTTTAGTTTAGTTTATTTATTTTAGGTTTATTTATTTTAGTTTAGGTTTTAATTTTAGTTTTTTAATTTAGTTTATTTTATATGAGTTTTATTTTTATTTTTAGGCTTGGGTTTTATTTTTATTTTTATGTTTAGGTTTTGGTTTTTATTTTATTTCTTTAGGTTTATGATTTATGTTTTTATTTTAGGCTTATTTTTTGGTTTTATTTCTTTACTTTAGGTTTAGGTTTATTTTTAGTTTATTTTATTTTATTTTGTTTAGGTTTAGGTTTAGGTTTAGGTTTAGGTTTTATTTATTTTAGTTTGGTTTATTTTAGTTTAGGTTTAGGTTTTGGTTTATTTTATCTTATTTATTTTATTTTTATTTTAGGCTTAAGTTTTTTTTAATTTAGGGTTTGGGTTTTATTTTTTATTTATTGTTAGGTGTATTTTTTAGGTTTAGGTTATTATTATGTTTTCATTTTATTTTATTTTTGATTTATTTTATTTTAGATTAATTTTATTTATATTTTATGCTTAGTTTTATTTTATTTATGTTTTTTGTTCTTAAGTTATTTTATTTTTTAATTTAATTTGAGTTTTTATTTCTTTTATTTAAATTTTTTTTCTATTTTTAATTTTTTAATTTTTATATTTAGCTTTAGGTTGTAGTTTAGGTATTTATTTTATTTTAACTTTTTTATTTTATTTAGGTTTAGGTCTTTTTATTTATTTTGTTAGTATGTTTTATTTAGTTTATGTTTAGGTTTTTATGTTTTAAGGTTTAGGATTTAGGGTTTAGGGTTTAGGATTTTGAGGGTTTAGGGATTAGGGTTTAGGGTTAGCTTAGGGTTTAGGGTTAATTTAGGGTTTAGGGTTTAGGCTTTAGGATTTAGGGTTTAGGATTAGTTTAGGGTTTTGGGTTTTAGGTTTAGGGTTGTAGGTTTAGGGTGTAGGGTTTAGGGTTAGGATTTAGGGTTTAGGGTTTAGGGTTTAGCTTTTAGGGTTTTCTTTAATTAATTAAACCGATAGGTTTAGGTTTTTTTAGTTTATTGAGTTTATTTTTTATTTATTTTAGTTTATTTTATTTTATTTATTTAACTTTATTTTTATTTTTATTTAGTTTGGTTTATTTATTTTTGGTTTATTTATTTTAGTTTATGTTTTTATTTTAATTTATTTTTTAGGTTTAGGTTTAGGCTTATTTTTTAGTTTAGTTTAGTTTTGTTTCATTTTAGGTTTAGGGTTTATTTTTATTTTAGGTTTATGTTAAGGTTTATGCTTTATTTTGTAGGTTTAGGTTTTAGGTTTTATTTAGGTTTTATTTTTATTTTAGTTTAGGTTTACTTTTAGTTTATTTTATTTTATTTAGTTAGTTTTAGGTTTAGGTTTTATTGATTTTAGTTTAGTTTATTTTAGTTAAGGTTTACATTTATTTTACTTTATTTATTTTAGGTTTAGGTTTTTTAATTTATTTTTAGGTATTATTTTTAGGTTTATTTTTTAGGTATAGGTTTTTAGTTAGTTTTTATTTTATTTTATTTTAGGTTTATTTTATTCTTAATTTATGTTTAGTTTTTATTTTATTTAGGGTTTTTATTTTTAGGTTTATTTTATTCTTTTATTCAATTTAGGGTTTTATTTATTTTATTTTATTTTTATGTTTAGGTTTATGTTTAGGTTTAGATTTTAGTTTAGGTTTTTTTTCATTTTATTTAGGTTTAGGTTTTTTATTTTTTTATTTTTAGGTTTTATTTAGTTTAGGTTTAGGTTTTTAAGATTTTAGGGTTTCGAGTTTTGGGTTTAGGGTTGAGGGTTTGGGGTTTAGGCTTCGGGGTTTAGGATTATAGGTTTTAGGGTTTAGGGTTTAAGGCTTAGGGTTTAGGGTATAGGGTATAGCGTATAGGGTTTTAGGGTTTAGGGTTTAGGGTTTAAGGTTTAGGGTTTTATGGTTTAGGGTTTAGGGTTTAGGGTTGTAGGTTTATGGTTCAGGGTTTAGGGTTAGTTTTAAGGTTTAGGGCTTAGTGTTAGGGTTTTTTTTTTGGTTTTTTTTTTTAAATTAAGTAAACTTGTAGGTTTAAGTTTATTTATTTTAGTTAGTTTATTTTTTATTTATTTTAGTTAATTTTACTTTTATTTTTATTTAGGTTTATTTTTATTTTAATTTAGTTTAGTTTATTTGTTTTAGGTTTTTTTATTTTAGTTTAGGTTATTTATTTTATTTTACTTTTTAGTTTAGGGCTAAGTTTAGGTTTATTTTTTATTTTAGTTTTATTTTTATTTAATTTTTTTGGTTTAGGTTTTATTTTATTACTTCTAGGTTTAGGTTTAGGTTTTAGGTTTTTATTTTATGTTTATTTTGAGGTTTTATTTTTTAGTTTAGGATTTGATTTATTTTTAGTTTATTTTATTTTATTTAGGGTTTAGGTTTAGGTTTAGTTTATTTTAGGTTTAGGTTAAGGTTTTATTTATTTTAGTTTAGATTATTTTAGTTTAGGTTAGGTTTATTTTATTTTTATTTTAGGTTTAGGTTTTTTTTTAGTTTAGGGTTCCTGTTTAAATTTTTTTATATTTAGGTTTTATTTTTAGGTTTATTTTTTAGGTTTAGGCTTTTATTTAGTTTTTTATTTTATTTCATTTTATTTTTACTTTATTTTTATTTTAGGTTTAGTTTTTATTTTATTTAGGTTTTTTATTTTTAGTATAGTTTAGGCTTTTATTTATTTTATTTTAGTTTTATTTTCTTAGGTTTAAGTTTTAGTTTAGGTTTTCATTTTATTTGATTTTTTTATTTTATTTTAGTTTCAATTATTTTATTCATTTTATTTTTAGGTTTTATTTAGTTTAGGTCTAGATTTTTAGCTTGTTAGTGTTTACGGTATAGTGTTTAGGGCTTAGGGTTTGGGATTTAGGGTTTAGGGTTTATGGTTTAGGATTTAGGGTTTAGGGTTTAAGTTTTATGGTTTTGGGTTTAGAGTTTAGGGTTTTAGGGTTTAGGGTTTAGGGTTTTTAGGGTTTAGGGTTTAGGGTTTAGGGTTTAGGTTTTCGGTCTAGGGTTTAAGTTTTTGTTTAGGGTTTAGGGTTTTTGGTTTATTTTTAATAGAGAACAAATTACGATTCAACATTCTTCTTTCAATTTCATCAACCAAGTAACCAAGTTTCTAAGACAAAAATGATGATAGATAAAAAATGAGCACACATAAAATCAAATCAAACTAATTATCTCTACTAAGTTCCATAGTGATGATTTGCCATTCTTCAATTTCCCAGTTCCCAGAACCACTGGCCTCTCAGTGGTGGGATCCACCATCATATCTCGATCTCTCCTCACCATCGCACCTGGGCTTCTCCTCCCCTATAAGCACCACTTTTCGACCACTACCTCCATATCCCCAGCACCTCAGATACCCACCACTGCGATAACCTCTACCTTCACCTCCATTGCCAGATCTAGACCGAGCCTGATTGATGGTGATGTTCTTGGCGTCAAGGTTCTGCCTAGTCTTTGGGTTTAGGTTTATTAGGTTTTAGGGTTTAGGATTAATTTTTCATTTATTTAGTTAAATTTTGTTTAGGTTTAGGGTTTGGGGTTTAGGGTTCGAGTTTAGGGTTGAGGGTTGAGGGTTTAGGGTTTAGAGTTTTAGGGTTTATTCTTTTAGGGTTTAGGGTTTAGGGTTAGGGTTTAGGGTTTAGGATTTAGGGTTTAGTGTTTAGGCTTTAGGGTTTAGGGTTCGTTTAGGATTTAGGGTTTTTTAGGGTTTAGAGTTTAGGGTTTAGGGTTTAGGGTTTAGGGTTGTAGATTTGGGGATTAGTGTTTAGGGTTAGTTTTAGGGTTTAGGGTTTAAGGTGCAGAGTTTATGGCTTAGGGCCTTTTTTTAAATTAAAAATCGATGGGTTTAGGTTTATTTTGTTTATTTAGGTTATTTTTTTATTTAGTTTATTATATTATTTATTTATATTTATTTTATTTTAATTTTATTTAATTTAGTTTATTTATTTTAGGTTTATTTATTTTACTTTAGCTTTTTTATTTTAGTTTATTTTTTAGAGGTTTAGGTTCATGTCTATTTTTTAATTTAGTTTAATGTTTATTTTATTTTTTAGGTTTACATTTTATTATTTTATTTTTAGGTTTAGGTATAGGTTTCTTTTTATTTCTTTAAGTTTAGGTTTTAGATTTTTATTTTAGGTTTATTTTTATGTTCTATTTTTATTTATTTTATTTTATTTAGTTTAGGGTTTAGGTTTTATTTATTTTAAGTTTAGTTTAGGTTTATTTTAATTTTATTTATTTCAGGTTTAGGTTTTTTTTAGTTTAGGGTTTAGGTTTTATTTTTAATCTACTTTTAGGTTTAGGTTTTTATTTAGTTTTATTTTTTTTATTTTAGGTTTATTTTATTTTTATTTTCATTTTAGTTTTTATTTTATTTAGGTTTTTGTTTTTAGGTTTATTTATTTTTTGGTGTAGTTTAGGTTTTTATTTATTTTATTTTAATTTAGTTTTATTTAATTTTTATGTTTAGGTTTAGGTTTACGTTTAGGTTTAGGTTTAGGTTTTAGTTTAGGTTTTATTTTATTTTATTTTTTATTATATGTAGGTTTAGGTTTTCTTTATTTATTTTATTATAGGTTTTATTTAGTTTAGGTATAAGTTTCTACATTGTTAGGGTTTTGGGTTTAGGGTTTAGGGTTTAGGGTTTAGGTTTGGGTTTAGGTTTAGGGTTTATAGTTTAGGGTTGTAGGTTTTAAGTTTAGGGTTTAGGGTTTTAGGTTTAGGTTTAAAGTTTAAGTTTAGGGTTTGAGTTTAGGGTTTAAGTTTAGGGTTTAGGTTTAGGGTTTAGGGTAGTTTAAATTTAAGGTTTAGGGTTTAGGGTTTAGGGTTAGTTTTAGGGTTTAATGTTTAGGGTTTATGGTTTTTTAGGGTTTAGTGTTTAGGGTTTATGGTTTTTTAGGGTTTAGGGTTTTTTACAATTTAGGGTTGTAAGTTTAGGGTTTAGGGTTTAAGGTTTAGGGTTTAGAGTCTAGGGTTTATGGTTTAGGGTCTTTTGTTTTAATTAAGTAAACTGAAATATTTAGGTTTATTTAGATTATTTTTAATTTATTTTAGTTTATTATATTATTCATTTTTATATATGTTTATTATTAATTTTTATTTAATTTAGTTTATTTATTTTAGTTTATTTTTTAGGTTTACATTTAAGTTTATGCTTATTGTTTAGCTTTGTTTTATTTTTATTTTATTTTTTAGGTTTTGGTTTTGGTTTAGATTTTTATTTTATGTTTTTAGGTTTAGGTTTTAGGTTCAGGTTTTAGGTTTTATTTTTTTGATTTAGGTTTAGGAATATTATTTGTTTATTTTAATTTATTTAGTGTAGGTTTAGGTTTAGGTTTTATTTATTTTAGTTTAGTTTATTTTAGTTTAGGATTAGGTTTATTTTATTTTGTTTATTTTAGGCTTATTTTTTTTAGTTTAGGGTTTAGGTTTATTTTTTATTTATTTTTGATTTTATTTTTTATGTTTAGGTTTTATTTAGTTTTATTTTATTTTATTTTAATTTATTTTTTATTTATTTATTTTATTTTATTTTATTTAGTTTTTTTTATTTTTTTGGTTTATTTTATTTTTTAGTTTAGTTTAGGTTTTATTTATTATATTTTAGTTTACTTTATTTTATTTTTAAAAAAATTTTTATGTTTAGGTTTAGGTTTGGGTTTAGGTTTTTATTTTATTTCTTTTTATTATTTTATTTAGGTTTTGGTTTTTTTATTTATTTTATTTTTAGGTTATATTTAGTTAAGGTATAGGTTTTTAGGTTTTTATAGTTTAGGGTTTAGGGTTTGCGGTTTAGGGTTAAGGATTGTAGGTTGTAGGTTTAGGGTTTAGGGTTTAGGGTTTAGGATTTAGGGTTTAGGATTTAGGGTTTAAGATTTAGGGTTTAGGGTTTAAGGTTTTAAGATTTAGTGTTTAGGATTTAGGGTTTAAGATTTAGGGTTAGTTTTAGGGTTTAGGGTTTAGGGTTAGGGTTTTATTATTTTTATTTTTTTAAATTAGGTAAACTCGTAGGTTTAGGTTTATTTTGTTTATTTTCTATTCATTTTAGTTTATTCTATTTTGTATTTTTATTTACATTTATTTTTATTTTTATTTTTATTTAATTTAGTTTATATATTTTAAGTTTATTTATTTTAGTTTAGGTATTTTATTTTAGTTTATTTTTTAGTTTTAGGTTTAGGTTTATTTTTAAGGTCAATTTTATTTTTATTTTATTTTTTAGGTTTGGTTTTATTTTTCATTTTTAGGTTTAGGTTTAGTTTATTTTAGATTTATGTTTAGGTTTTATTTATTTTAGTTTAGTTTATTTTAGTTTAGGTTTAGGTTTATTTTTTTTTATTTTAGGATAAAGTTTTTTTTAAATTTTGGATTGAGGTTTTATTTTTTATTTTGTAGGTTTAGGTTTTTACCATTTTTATTTTATTTTATTTTAGGTTTATTTTATTTTTTTAGGTTTAGTTTTATTATATTTAAGTTTTATTTTTTACTTTAGTTTAGGTTTTTTATTTATTTATGTTTTATTTAGTTTTAGTTTTATTTTATTTTCTCTTGAGGTTTAGGTTTAGCTTTAGGTTTTTAGTTTAGGTTTTGATTTTATTTGTATTTTATTTTGGTTTAAATTTTTTTATTTATTTTATTTTTAGGTTTTATTTAGTTTAGGCTTAGGTTTTTAGCTTTTTAAGGTTTAGGGTTTAGGGTTTAGGGTTTAGGGTTAAGGTTTTAGGGTTTTGGTTTTAGGATTTATGGTTTAGGGTTTAGGGTTTTAGGGTTTAGTGTTTAGGGTTTAGGGTTTAGGGTTTTTAGAGTTTAGAGTTTAGAGTTTAGGTTTTAGGTCTAGGGTTAAAGTTTTAGTTTAGGATTTAGGATTTTTGGGTTTTTTTTAACTGAGAACAAATTCAGATTCAACATTTCTTCTTTTTTAATTTCATCAACCAAGTAACACCAAGTTTTAAATAAGCGAAGACATAGATAAAAATGAGCACACATGAGCAAATAAAAAAACCCTACTAGAACCATCTTTAATATAAAGACACATCTCCATAGATCGGTCCCCATTTTTTAGTTTCTCTTGTTGCCATCACACCCCTCCTCTCGGTAGTGGGATCGCCATCATATCACGATCTCTCACCACCACCAGATGTCACCTCCAGCTCCTCCGCCTCCATAACCACCACTTCTCACCACCACCCATCCCCACCACCCTTCGATAACCTCACTCACCCGCCTCCACCGGATCTAGGCTGCTTGGTTGATGGTGATGTTCCTACTGTCAAGGTTCTGCCCATTCTTGGGGTTTATGTTTATTAGGTTTTAGGGTTTAGGTTTATTTTTTAATTTATTTAGTTACTTTAGGTTTAGGTTTAGTTTTTGGTGTTTAGGGTTTGGGTTTAGGGTTTAGCATTTACGGTTTAGGTTTTAGGGTTTAGGATTTTAGGGTTTATGCTTTTATCATTTAAGGTTTAAGGTTAGGGTTTAAGGTTTAGGGTTTTAGGTTTCTTTGGGGTTTAGGTTAGTTTAGGGTTAGAGTTTAGGATTGATTTAGGGTTTAGGGTTTAGTGTTTAGCTTTAGTGTTTAGGTTTTAAGGGTTTAGGTTTAGGGTTAGTTTAGGGTTTAGGGTTTAGTTGATTTTTTTATGTTTAGGGATTAGGTTTTAGGGTTTAGGGTTATGTTTAGGATTTATTTAAGGTTTAGGTGTAGGATTTAGGGTTTAAGGTTTAGGGTTTTAAATTTAAGTAAACTAGTAGATTTAGGTTTATTTAGTTTATTTAATTTATTATTTATTTTAACTTATTTAATTTTTTTATTTAGTTTATTTTTTTATTTATTTAGTTTAGTTTATTTTAGCTTTATTTATTTTAGTTTGGGTTTTATTTTAGTTTAGTTTTAGGTTTAGGTTTAGGTTTAGGTTTATTATTTTAGTTGAGTTTTTTTTATTTTATTTTTTAAGTTTATGTTTTATTTTTTATTTTTAAGTTTAGGTTTAGATTTTTATTTTATATTTTTAGTTTATGTTTTTATTTTTGGTTTATTTTGAGGTTATATTTTTTTTAGTTTAGGTTTAGCTTTATTTTTAGTTTATTTTATTTTATTTTGGGTTTAGGTTGAGGTTTAGGTTTAGTTTATTTTAGGATTAGGTTTAGGTTTTATTTATTTTAGTTTAGGTTTAGTTTATTTTATTTTTTTATTTTAGGTTTTGGCTTTTTTAGTTTAAGTTTATTTTTATTTATTTTTAGGTTTAGATTTTTTATTTTATTTTATTTTAGGTTTATTTTATTTTTATTTTAGGTTTAGTTTTATTTTATTTAGGTTTTAATTTTCACTTTAGTTTAGGTTTTATTTTATTTTATTTTATTATTTTATTTTGGTTTAGGTTTTTTTTGTTTTATTTTTATGTTTTATTTTTTTAGGATTAGGTTTTTAGCTTTTTAGGCTTTAGGGTTTAGTGTTTAGGGTTAGTTGAGGGTTTAGGGTTTGGGGTTTTTTTGAAACCCAATATAGAATTTTATTGCCATAAGGATTACAAGGTCCTTAAGGGGATAAACAAAACTGCTCAAAGACTACAAAGCGAGTAAATCCCATGTCTAATTATAATCAAAACAAAGCAAAAGGAAAAGGAAAGCAACAAATAAAGATAGATAAAAAATAAAAGCCAATGGACCATCTTCATCAAAGGCTCTTGAGGATGAGAGAAGTCGATGCCTTCATTAGAGAAATAGCATAGAATCTGCAAGCATCTAGGTAAAAGAGTTAGCATAATTAAAGCAATATAGATAAAATTAAATGTGAAAATAGCATAAAATGAGTGAATTATAGAAGATCTAGCGAGAGAAGGTTTAGGCTCAGTCACACAAATTTGGGGCAGCCACAAAAATAAGCATCCAAACTTCTAATGAAGGGTTACTTGACAAGTGCTACTACCAACCAAAAGATGAGTGAAATCATCCTTCATAACTACATACACGAGGTGGAGCGACTTCCATTTGGAGGAGTTGATGGTCTTTAATACACGCATACATAAAAAGGCATAGATCTGGTAAAGGGATGCCACCCATATAAGATATCATCACCAAATAATGCCCACAAGGCATGAGAATGCACCAACAAAATCCCAAACCAAGAAACGGGCACATCCACCATATTGATAATAAGACCATAGAAATAAATATATATATATATCAAAGAGTCAAGCAAAAACTTAACCGTAAGATGAAAAAATCAAGGCCCGCTAAAGGGTGAAATACACTATAATCATCGAGTAAAAGGCGGGCTTGAATCAAAAAAAGTAGCCATTCGGATCCAATATAGATGTTAATAGTCCCCTTGATAATATGATCACAATAGTAATTGCACAAGTTTAATAGATCCAAAGGCATAGATCTGATGATTATCCAATCAATTAAGAGAACAAGAAACCATCCACAAGAGCAACCACAAAAGCCTAGGTGCATAATATCCGAAGAACATCTTTGGCAAACACCAAAATAGCAAATATCAGATAATGATTCTTGAAGATAGC
Organism: Cymbidium sinense; assembly: GCA_021442155.1. Lineage (NCBI taxonomy): Eukaryota > Viridiplantae > Streptophyta > Magnoliopsida > Asparagales > Orchidaceae > Cymbidium > Cymbidium sinense. The sequence continues at coordinate 81,746 of JAKCPB010000941.1, forward strand.
ACCAAAATTGCAATGAACCAAAATGCGAATCAACCAAATAGCAGTAGAAGAAACCTACCCATCAAGGGAAAATAGCCCATGACTAAGCAACCGACCACAAGAGATAGAGAGAGAAACAAAACCGGTTGTGAAAGGAAAAATAGAAATGGGTAGTAAATAAAACACTTTGTCATTAGGTTGGGAAAAGGCACAAAAAAGGGGAAAAAAAAAAGGACAAAGCAGAAAACAAATAACAAACCCATAGTTGGGAGAACAAAGGTAAGAGCCTCCAATACAAGAAATCCATAAAGATGAAATAGGTAAAACCTCGGTCAATTGTTCCATAAACAAAACCGACTTGATGAACAAAGGAAACCAAAAAAAGGTCATACAGGATATAAGGAAAACCCCATTCATGTCCTCCCAAAGCTGCTAATAATCACCTTGATAAAAGCAAATTTAGAGCGAATTGCACAAATCTAAATGATCCAAGAGAGTAATGAAAAGGAAAGACTCATACCTCCAAATCATAGATAATCGCTAACACCCTCAAAAATCAATAAAGATAGGAGAGTCAAAAGCCAACCATAAAAATAAGATAAAACCACCATTCACCTAGAAGCCAAGAGAGACCAAATCTGCGAGATGGAGGATATAAAATGTACAATTATAGCATTGAAATGAAAAGACAAAAGAAAAAATAGCGACATACAATCCATTAAATCAATGAGAAAAGGCGAGTCTAAGTAGATGTCGGTAGAGGCAGAGGGAATAGGCAATCATGCAAAGGAACCAGGATCCAAGCATGCGATAAGCTAGGGATTGTAAGCAAATAAAATAATTTGACCCTGCAGGTTTGGAAAAAGGGCCATCTCCAATAAGCAAATTAAGGAAAAAGGAAGCACAACCCCTTCAGGAAGGGAAATAGCAAGGACAAAAATCTCAAATAAGTAGATGGACAAATAAGAGTCAGCCAACAGCAGAGGCAAGATAGGAAATAACTCTCAACACAGGAAATCTAGTAAATAGTTTTAGGGAAATACATCAGAGAAACCTAAAGGGCAACAAAATAATAATCAAGGATAGAACAAATAGGTTGGGAAAGCCAATAATAGATTAAAGACCTAAAACAGAGACTAATTTATGATATAGGGTAAACCAATATTGTCTAAATTTACTAACCCATGCAAGTGTTTAGGAAGATTAAACTAATCAAAGAAGGTTATGTCATCTAGTCTAGCCCCCAGATTAGCAAGGTAATCAGCACATGCATTACCTTCATGCCAAACATGAGTGATTTTGAAACAAACTTGAGATAGAAGAGCTCTAGTGTGATTAAGGAGGTAGAACAAATCATTGCCCATCTTGGTGGAGGTCAACATATCAATCGGTGAGAGCATCCACCTCAATCAGATGTTTGTAAAGAAATCTCAATAACTTTGTTAATAGCCATTAATTCAGCATAGATAATGGAACATGCACAGAGGGAGAGGCAAAGGCACAAGTACCTTTAAAATTTTAAAAATGCCACCATAGCAAAAGCATTTTGAGAAATGGAGTCAATATTGATTTTGATAATATTATTATGAGGCTTTATCAATAGACAATCTTATCCTCTTTACCATTAGGAGGATAAGACCAAGTTTGTTGGCCACAAATTTACAACCTTTAAATTGAATGTTGGTAATTAAACTAGCATTAAATAAGGCAAATTTTCTCTTTGATTCTAGCAATAATCCTTTTATGATTCATAGGAATCCCATGATGTTTGGCATCATTTCTATCCATCCATATGAACCATATAAGAGTGATGGCGAGTTACCACTTTAATGTGACCTTTAGTTCTTTGAAAATAAACATCAAGAAGGCGATATAGGGATAAAGAGCCATTGAAATGATCAATATTGAATAGATCATCATACCAAATCCATAATTTAGAGGCAATAGCTCCATTAACAAAGACATGGTTCACATTCTCAATGTGAAAGCAGTAGTAGCATTTTGAAGGTAAATAAAACCCTTTACCCCACATTAAAGAATCAACAGGGATGAAATTTTTCAAAATTCTCCAAGTAAGGATAGAGTAAGAAATAGGGATAGTATTATTCCAGAGTTTAAAAAATACATTAGAGGAATCATGAGCTTCTCTAATATGAATCCAGATATCTTTAATATTAAAATCACCATTTTGAGACAACTTAAAATGGATTTGATCACGATGGTTAGCAATGATGGGGATGTTAGTAAATTTATGCAAAATGGAGGTAGGAATATAATCAATAAGCATGGTATCATTCCATTTATTATTGGAAAGAGTTAACTTAATAATTGGAGTGAGTGAGTAGATAATAAATCATCAATGGACCTTTGCCGGTCAGTTGTCTTGCCAAAAGAAAGAAGATCGAGTTGACCCCAGAAATAAAGGATTCAGCTTCCCATTTGATGGAACAAAGTCTTTTCCATACATGAGAGTCACCCAGCTTGTAAGGACAGGTTAGAGGATGCTTACCATGGCAATACTTGGTAGTCATGAATTTAGCCCAAAGACTATTTTTTGCTCTAAAGTTCCACCAAAGTTTATGAGAGAATCTGATAGCTTCATGGATTGGCTTTAGCCAAGCCACCTTCAAAAGGGTGCCATAGCTTTTATACCAGGAAGTCCAATGCATCCTTTTAGTAGATTTGTTTGATCCCCAGAAGAATTTATTCAGGCGACGCTCAATTCTATTTAAGGGAGAATTCATAGGAACAATGGTTTGAATAAGATATAAAGGCATGGAGTTTAGGGTACTCTTAAGCAAAGTGACCTACCACCAAATGAAAGTAAATGAAATTCCTAAACCAAAATTTTTTTTGAGATTTTTTGGATTAACTCATCAAAGAGATGTGCTTTTTTTTGACCTTTGTATAGAGGAGCTCCAAGATATTTAATAGGAAGGAGTTGTTGCTGAAAATTAGTGATTCTTAAGATTTGATTGATTTTGTTACTAGAGATTTTAGAGGAAGGAATGAAGTAACTTTTACCTTCATTAATAGAAAGACCACTTTCCTTCCCAAACTTAATTAAGAAATTTTAATGTTTTAATGTGATGAATGGAAGCATTGCAAAAGATAATGAAATCATCGCAAGCTAAGATGGGAGACAAACCACCCGAGTTCTAAAAAACATGCTAGGATTATTGTTGAAGAGGTCATTAAGGCTCCTAGAAAGATATTCCACTCAATAATAAAGAGAGGGAGACAAGGGATCCCCTTATCTTGACCATGATGAGCAGGGAAGAAACCTAAGGCCTCTGATTGAGAATAACCAAGCATTATTACTAATAGAATTTTTAACTAGGGAGATGAAATTATTAGAGAAGCTAAATAAATGAAGGATTTGAAAAAGGAAGGTCCAGGAGATATTGTCAAATGCTTTAGATATATCCAATTTGAAAAGAATGTTACCACCTCTATTAGAGGCATCCAAATCATGAATCAGTTCTTGGGTGAGAAAAATGTTATCAGATATAGCTCTACCTCTAAAGAAACCAGTTTGGTTGAGAGAATTAATTTTATGAAGTAGAGGGCTAATTCTGTTGGTGAGCAATTTAGCAATAATTTATGAAAAAAGGTGCAAAGGATGATAGGTATGAAGTCACCCCAGCATTCAGGATTATCAATTTTGGGTATAAGAATAATGGATGTGCTGGAGAAGTATCTAGGTAAAGGTGTACCATTAAAAAAATTAGCCACTGCGTCAACTAAATCATGCTTAATAAATAGCAATGTGGAAAAATTGAGTAGTATAGCCTTCCGAGCCTGCAGTAGAATCAGCATTCATGTTATTAAGAATTTTATCAATCTCCTTCCATAGGACCATAGTAAGCAAGTGATTGTCATCCGTAATGTTAAAGGAATCAAATGAGAGTTGGAGATAGCCTCTAAAGTATGGTTATTTTTTTCAAAATTTCTAAAATGATTAGTGAGTCTTTAATCTCATTATTATCGGTGATCCAGGTTTCCATTAGCACTTTTAATTTTTTTATAGAATTTAAAGCTCTCTTTTTTTTGGAAAAGAGTATGGAAATATCGATATTTACGTCCCCATCGACAATATGTTTCTTGGCGACCTTTTTCTAATTTCCTCCATATTCGATAGTAACCAGTTATCTTTAGCTTCATTTAAATCCTTCAGTCTAAAAGAATCAGTCAAAATAGCATTTTCAAGAGAACAAACCAATTATTCCAAATTTTTGATATTAGCAAATAGATTTTTAAAATGATGCTTGTTCCACCAAGTTAAGTTTTGTTTAAGTCTTTTAAGCTAGAGATGAATCATGCCCTTCACAATTATCAAGGTGAAGGGGCCAACCATTGGTGGAGACAACATTTAAGAAATCAAAATGCTAAGTCCAAATATTTTGGAATCAAAATGAGGAGGGAGGAGAGATTAGAGGGATTTTTAGGATATCAAAGAGGAGCATGGTTGGACAAAGTTCTACTCAAATGCTCACAGAGGTACTAGGCCATTGATTAATCCATAGAGAGTTAAAGAGTGTCTATCAAATTTGCAGTCTAGAGTTATGCCAAGTGTCACCGAGTAGCCAATGTCAATAAGGTTGCAATCAAGAATCATGTTGGAAAAATCTTCCATGGAATGAATGTTGGGGAACAACCACCCCTTCTTTGAGGTTGAGAGGATAGTGTTGAAATCACCCCAACCAACCAAGGTTTGTTAAGCGAAGTAGCAAAAGTTCTTAAATTATCCCATGGATGTTCTACTACCAATTACATGAAGCATAAACAAAGGAGCCCAAAGTAAAGAAATCACCCAAAGAGATGTGGACATTGACAGCTTGCTAAAGATCATCAATGATAGATATATTGACTAAATTATTCCAAAAAATCCAAATTTTATTTCTAATATTATAGAAAAAATTATTAAAACCTAGCATTCTAGCAACATGGTTGATCTCAGTAGAGTGTATGAGAGGTTCAATAACAACCAGTAAAGCAATATTATTAGTATGCGACTTCTCACCGGTTACAATGAGGGTCCCAATCCCTCGAACATTCCAAATAAGTGTGTTAAACATAATGGAAAATTAAATAAGCTAAGAAAAGAAAAAAATTAGATAATAGAGAGAAAAAAGGAAAGGAGACAATTATTTATGAGAGGAGGAACCAGATCTAGTAGATCTAGTTGGGTTATTAGGGTACATTTTTGCTTTTAGTGATTTCTTTTTAACTAGAGTTTGAAATGGTCTATTTTTGTCCAAATAATCCCCATCCGAGAGAGACTGATTAGTAGTATTAAGAATGGGGTCAGGATCATTCAAAGCATTTCTAATGATAACTTACCTTCCTCAATTTTAGTATTAAGCTGTAAGGTCGGATTAGCATGCATGTCAATCTCAGGATTAGAAGTAGGAGATGATGTGAAACCATTTAGAGCACAAATTTTTAGGATCAACTTGAGTTAGATTTGATTTTCCTCCATCATCAATTTACCATACAAATTACTATTAAGGGTCACATGTTCCTCCTCATGTTCAATCAAGAGGCAAGGTAGTAGTCAAGAGGCAATATTTTGAGGAGATAAATTATTTTGTAAAGTAGGATAGATATACAAACCATTATATTCAAGATTTTGGGCAACTTTAGCAATATCTTTAACCTACTCAGACTGTAATTTTGGAATATCATCATTGAGCACTTCATTAAGCAAAGTAGTTGGTTCCAATGAAGTAGAATTATGATCCCCATTTTGATTAACCTTAGGCACATAAATAGGTTTACCCACTTTATCAGTTGGTAGATTAGGATTGGGATGGGTCAAGTTTTTCTTTTAAGAAGTGTACATAAAACATTTCAATTATTTGCCATGAATTTTTGCAATGCAAAATAGGAAAATTCTCAAATTCAACTTTTGATTGTAACCAAACTTCTCGGATCCAATCCAAACTTCTTTAGGGTGCTTTTAGAGATATCAATTTCAACCAAAATGAACCACAAGGTTGGGATCTCTCTCAAGTGGCACGATCAATTTGAAGAGAGGCCAAAAAGAGCTCCCCAAGAAAGAAGTGTAACATAATGAATTCTCATATTCGAAAGCCAAACGCAAGTGATTCCTCTTTTATATCAAAAAGGGGAGACCACTTTAAATGGCGCATTTAATAATTAAAAACAAAGTATGAATGATGAGAAAAAACCCTAGAATAATCTAGGTCATTAGTAAGCTGAATTAAAATGTGCCTTGGATCAATCAAGCGATAGAAAATGCACCAGCTTAATATGAAAGAAAGATCGATATTATCTAGATTAGGCGTGAGTAAATTTACCAACTAAAGTGAATTCATAAGGCTTAGCCAACTTCTCAACATCAGTATCTGAGCACATAATCGTAGGGATCCCCCAAAATGAGGTTGATATCAAGTTCACCGAATCAGTAGGGGAAAGGGTCTTACCATAGAGGGCATCCTTAAAAGGATTTAATTGCAGGTAATGAAGAAGGAGCTTTCAAATCTATAAATCCAGATAGAACTGATGCCCTAGCTACCATCTCCATGAAGGAAATACTCAGTTGCACGACCAAAGGAACCGTAGCCATCAATAAGTGATAAGGAACATCACGCGCATGGCCAAACAGATGCAAACCAACAAAGATCTGATGAGTAAAGGAGAAAACAACTACCAAATCACAAGGAGAAAGGGATCCAGAAAGAGGGAAACGCAGTCACCAGAGAGTGCCACAGAGAGGCATTTAGTTTTTTTAGTTTAGTTTATTTAGGTTTTAGGGTTTGGGGTTTAGGGTTTAGGGTTTAGGATTTAGGATTTAGGGTTTAGGGTTTTAAGGTTTATGCTTTTAGCTTAGGGTTTAGGGTTTAGGATTAGAGTTTAGGGTTTAGGGTTTAGGGTTTATGGTTTTTAGGGTTTAGGGTTTAGGGTTTAGGTTTTAGGGTTTATGTTTAAGGTCTAAGGTTCACATTTTAGTTTAGGGTTTAGGGTTTTTGTTTTTTTTAAACACAGAACAAATTCAGATTCAACATTTCTTCTTTTCAATTTCATTAACAAGTAACACACCAAGTTTTCTAAGAGATAAGTGACAACAAAGATAAAAAATGAGCACACATAGAAAATCAAAAAAGATTGCTAGAATCATTTATTAGAGCATATAAGCATAAAATCAAATTGACCATTCTTCAGTTTCTTCACTTCCCATCGAACCACCCGCCTCTCAGTGGCGAGATCCCCATCATATCCCGATCTCTCCCTGCCCAGTAACCTCCAAAGCTTTTCCCACACCACTGCAATAACCACCTCACTATGCAGTTAGATCTAGGCGAGCCTAGTTAGTGATGTTCCTAGTCAAAGTTCGCCCATTCTCGGTTTAGGTTTATTAGGTTTTAGGGTTTAAGTTTATTTTTTAATTTATTTAGTTACTTTAGGTTTAGGTTTAGGGTTTGGGTTTTAGGGTTTAGGGTTAGGGTTTAGGGTTTAAGGTTTAGGGTTTGGGGTTTACGATTTTAGAGTTTATGCTTTTAGGGTTTAGGGTTTTGCATTAGGGTTTAAGGGTTTTTAGAGTTTAGCGTATAGGGTTTATGATTTTTTTTAATTAAGTAAATTAGTAAGTTTAGGTTTATTTAGTTTATTTAGTATATTTTTGATTTATTTTAGTTTATTTGATTTTTGATTTTTATTTAGGATTATTTTTTATTTAGTTTAGTTTATTTATTTAAGTTTAGGTTTTTATTTTAGTTTATTTTTTATGTTTAGGTTTAGGTTTATTATTTTATTTAGTTTAACTTTTATTTTATATTTTATGTTTAGGTTTTGGTTTTTATTTTATATTTTTAGCTTTAGGTTCTAGGTTTTTATTTTAGTTGTATTTTTAGGTTTATTTTTCAATTTAGGTTTAGGTTTTTTTTAGTTTATTTTATTTTATTTAGTTTAGATTTAGGTTTAGGTTTAGTATATTTTAGGATTTGGTTTAGGTTTTATTTATTTTAGTATATTTTATTTTAGTTTAGGTTTAGGTTTATTTTATTTTATTTATTTTAAATTTTATTTTAGGGTTAGGTTTTTTAGTTTAGGGTTTAGGTTTTACTTATTTATTTTAAGGTTTATTTTTTTTTTAGGTTAGGTTTATATTTAGTTTTTTATTTTATTTTAGGTTTATTTTATTTTATTTTACTTTTAGTTTTATTTTATTTAGGTTTTTTATAGGTTTATTTTATTTTTAAGTTTATTTAGGTTTTATTTATTTTATTTTAGTTTATTTTTATAAGTTTATTTTATTTTACTTTCAAGTTTAAGTTTAGGTTTTTATTTTATTATTTTATTTTATTTAGGTTTAAGTTTTATTTATTTATTTTATTTTTAATTTTTATTTTGTTTAGGTTTTTAGGGTTTAAGGTTTAGGGTTTAAGGTTTAAGGTTTAGGGTTTTAGGGTTTAGGGTTTTGGGTTAAGGTTTAGGGTTTAGGGTTTAAGGTTTAGTGTTTAGGCTTTAGGATTTAGGGTTTTTAAGGTTTAGGGTTAGCTTAGGGTTTAGGATTACTTTAGGGTTTAGGGTTTAGGCTTTAGGGTTTAGGTTTAGGGTTTAGATTTAGTGTTAGTTTAGGTTTCTGGTTTAGGGTTTAAGTTTAGGTTTAGGTTTAGGTTTTAAGTTTAAAGTTTAAGTTTAGTGTTAGGGTTTAGGTTAGGGTTAGGTTTAGGGGTTTAGGGTTTAGGTTTAGTTAGTTTAGGGTTTAGGTGTAGGTTTAGGAAGTAGGTTTAGGGTTTTGGGTTTGTTTTTTTAGTTTGGATTAGGTAGGTTTAGGGTTTAGTTTTTAAGTAGGTTTAGGTTTATTTAGTTTATTTATTTCATTTTTTTATTTATTTTTATTTTATTTTTTTATTTCTATTTAGGTTTATTTTTTATTTTTAGCTTAGTTTATTTATTTTAGGTTTTTATTTTAGTTTCTTTTTTAGGTTTAGGTTTAGGTTTATGTTTATTTTTTGTTTTAATTTTATTTTTATTTTATTTTTTAGGTTTAGGTTTTATTTTTTATTTTTAGGTTTAAGTTTAGGTTTTTATTTTATTTTTTAGGTTTAGGTTTTAGGTTTTTATTTTAGGTTTTTTTTAGTTTAGGTTTATTTTTAGTTTATTTTATTTTATTTAATCTAGGGTTTAGGTTTAGTTTATTTTAGGTTTAGTTTTAGGTTTTATTTATTTTAGTTTAGTTTAGTTTAGTTTAGGTTTTGTTTAATTTATTTTAGGTTTAGTTTTTTTTTAGTTTAGGGTTTAGGTTTTTTTTAAGGTTAATTTTTTAGGTTTAGGTTTTATTTAAGTTTTTATTTTGTTTAGGATTTTGTGCCACCATCCTTCAAAATCTTTGATGCTAGTGGGAGCCCATAATAACACATTGCATACTTTAGAGCCGACTATTGCAACACCGGTGGCAGCGCACTCCTCTTCTGCCTTTTCATTACCAATCTGTCAAGTGTTGCATTTGATTGATTACGTCAAAGCCCAATGGTTTGGTGAAGATTTTGTTGAGTTTGAGCACCTATTTATCAAGAGGTTTGCTAGAGCAGTAGAGATGGCGAATTGACCTCATTTTAGAAAGCCACAATGAGGTCCCTATTGATTACATTCTCGGTGGTAACCAGCATGAAATTGAACCACAACTATCCGAACAACATGTCATTGAGATTCTTCTCAAGAATATTGATGTCCCGATTGCCTTCATGCTTAAGGGTTTTACCATCAAAACATTTAAGGAATTAATCAACAAGGCGCTAGCCCTGAAGCCAAACATTTGCCCTTTCCACCATTCATCTAGGCCCAAAGTAGGTGTTTGAGAAGATGCAGAGATGCATCAATGAATGGAGGAAGCGAGAGTGATAAGTATGAGAGACTACGAGCAACCTCCTTGGCCACCTCCTCTTGACCACCTCGACCATCATACGAGCCACAACAACCACAATGACCATTTCCATCACCTCGAACTACCCGGTGGTATTCATATCCATCGCCGGGTACTTTCCACCAACTCTTCGATAGATTGAATAAGCCATATTCATTCAAGAGGGAGGTAGTTAGAAAAATCTTTAAGAATCTCTTAAAGAAACACATCTTTTGTTACGAGCTAAGAGGCTAGGAAAGGCAAGAGTGATGATTCTAGCTATTTCCCTACCATGTTAGGCCATGTCTTAGAGTATTGTATCACTTTTAAGGACTAGCTTGAGCATAACTACTAGTTGAGATCCATAGTTATCCCGAAGGAATACTTATTAGGACAACCATCCAGTTCTATTATAGTAATCCTTGCGAATAGTTGGGGATACTTGCGATCCTCTTAAGACCAAAGATGGTTATGATATCTCCCTATCCCAAACCTCTAAGAAGATCATTTCTAAAATTAAGATGCTTTCCTTGAAGGTGCCTAAAGTAGCTCAAACCTCAACAAGAGGATAACTTCGGATGGTGGCAGTGGCCATACTAGCCCAGGTAGTCCGGTACGACCACCATCAGTCTAGTACCCTCCTCCCATTTACCACCCTCTTGATAGATCCCCTTCTATCGGTAGGATTGTTGTATATACAGATAAGGGCACTAAATCTCTAATTATGCTTACTTTACTTGATTTCTATCATGTACCTCCACCAAAAAAGAAATTAATGAAGAAAGTTGATTCTACTTATATATTGTCAACTTCTCATGCTCTTGATTTTATTTCTGTTGAAAGCCCTCTGAGATTAAATAAAAGCAATAGCTCTAGTAATTTTGATCATTTACTTTCTGATTCAGAATTGAACTATCCTTCTCTAAATCAATCAGGTTCACCTCTTGAGATTGACTTGGAGTCAACTGAATCTAAGGATCCCATAGGAGAAGGGTAATGCGATGAGAAGGTAGAACTTTCCACAAGCTCATCATTGCAAGAAGTCATTAAAGTCAACCTACATTATGGCAAAGCTCTACCTCTTAGGGTAGCCCTTTAGGATAAGGGTAAATAAGTCATTGGTTCTAGTGAGCATATTGCCCGTCCATAGGATGCTCCACACATGGATATGCTAATGGAGGACCAAGCCAGAGTTGATTACAATGTCCTAGCTCACCTTAGAAAGTTTCCATCTAAGTTAAGCATATACGAGACCCTTGTCTTATCCAAAGAGATGAGGGAATCTCTAATCAAGGTCTTACTTGATCTAGAGATATGCTTAGCTCAGCTGACCGCTACTAAAGAGGAGGCATGCCACTCAAAGGACATCTTAGGAGTTACATTTAGCGATGAAGACTTACTCCTAGGGATTTCTGAGCACAACCACCTCTTTACATTATAGTGGATGTTTGCAGATACTAGCTATCTAGAGTTAGTTGACCAGTATATGGTCAACATTATGAGTCTAAGAATCATTGCCTACTTGAGGATGCATCTCCAAACTCCAAAAGAAAGATGATGTTGAGAGGATTCAATGAACAGAGGAGAGAGGGCCTTGTATTTATTTTTTGGATGTATGGGGTACTTTTGAGATGATCGTATAACATTGAGGTATGATGTACTATCTCAAAAGAGAGGCATCTCACTACAATGGACCAAATAACATAATAAGGACTCCTAAGGCATGATGGGTCTATGAATGTACTAGAGATTTTTCCCCTACTTTACTTGGATGAATAAAGCAAGGTTTATATTAAACTAGGTTCTTAAGTTCCCTAGGCAAGCATCCATAGTTAATTACATCTTAGAAAATGAAATTTCTTAAGAGTACACTCGATTAAAGTAGACAATTAGCATCTCCAAATATTTCATGGTTAGATTATAAAAGGATTTGTTGTATTTGGAAAATTAATTTGGGAAATTCAAGGAGAAGACTTTTTTTGGAATCCAAATAAAATAAGTAGGAAATGCTCATGATACTTGTAAGCCTAGTGAGCATTCCAATCTATCTATGGCTGGGCTTTGTAATTTTGAAGTTGAGAAGATTTATATGTTTTGAGTTGAAATTTAATTAGATTACTAGGGCTTACAATCCACCAACAAAAATTTGTGGGAATGCCTAAGAGGCGAGGAATTATGCTCGTAGGCCACAGGAAATAACTACCTCAGATCCTAAATCTAGGGAGCTTAGGGTTTAGGGTTTAGGGTTTAGGATTTAGGGTTAGTTTTAACATTTAGGGTTAGGGTTTTTCTATTATTTTTATTATTTTATTTTATTTTTTAATTAAGTAAATTAGTAGGTTTAGGTTTATTTAGTTTATTCTTTATTTATTTCAATATATTTTATTAATTATTTTTATTTAGGTTTATTTTTGGTTTTATTAAGTTTAGTTTATTTACTTTAGGTTTATCTTTTTTAGTTTAGGTTTTTTATTTTAGTTAATTTTTTAGGTTTAAGTTTAAGTTTATCTTTTTAGTTTAAATTTATTTTTATTTTATTTTTTATTTTTAGGTTTAGCTTTAGGTCCTTATTTTATTTTCTTAGGTTTAGGTTTTAGGTTTTTATTTTAGGTTTATTTTTAGGTTTAAGTTTAATTTTTTTAATAGAAAATAAAATCAGATTTAAACTTTTCTTCTTTTCAATTTCATCAACCAAGTAACACACTAAGTTTTCTAAGGCACAAGTGATGACATAGATAAAAATGAGCACGCATAGAGCGAATCAAAAGCACTAGATAATTAGAATCATCTACTATAAAGACACAGTTCCATAAGCAGCATATCGGATCAACCGTTCTTGAGTTTCTGCAGTTCCCATCAGAACCACCTCGGCCTCTCGAGTAGAGCGATCCACCATCATATCCCAATCTCTCCCGCCACCACCACCATGGTTGTAACTTCCATTACTCCTCATGCCTCCATAACCACCATTGCTCCACCACCACTTTTATATCCTCCAGCACCTCCGGATCCCTCACCACCATTATGATAATTACAGCCTCCTTGCCGATTTAGGCGAGCACACAGCTTGATGGTGATGTTCATGTCATCAAGGTTCTTAGGTTTAGGTTTAGGTTTAGTTTATTAAGTTTAAGGGTTTAGTTTAGGGTTGAGGTTTAGAGTTTTAGGTTTAGGGTTTAGGGTTTAGGGTTTAGGGTTAGGGTTAGGGTTTACGGTTTACGATTTAAGATTTAGGGTTTAAGGTTTAGGGTTATTTTAGGGTTTAGGTTTAGGGTTTAGGGTTTAGAGTTTAGGGTTGTATGTTTAGGGTTGTAGGTTTAGGGTTTAGGGTTTAGGGTTAGTTTTAGGGTTTAGGTTTAATTAGTTTTAGGGTTTAAGGTTTTATTTTTTATTTCTTATAGTTTATTTTATTTTTATTTTTATTTAGCTTTATTTTTATGTTTATTTAGTTTAGTTTATTTATTTTAGGTTGCTTTATTTTAGTTTATTTTTTAATTTTAGGTTTATTTTTTAGTATAGTTTTATTTTTATTTTATTTTTTAGGTAAAGGTTTTATTTTTTTTAGGTTTAGGTTAGGTTTTATTTTATTTTTTTGGGTTAGGTTTTAGGTTTATTTTTAGGTTTTATTTTTTAGTTTTGGTTTAGGTTTACTTTTAGTTTATTTTATATTATTTAGTTTAGGTTTAGTTTAGGTTTAGTTTATTTTAGGTTTAGGTTTAGGTTTTATTTATTTTAGCTTTTTTTTAGGTTTATTTTTTAGGTTGAGGTTTTATTTAGTTTTTTTATTTTAGGTTTAGTTTTTATTTTATCGATGTTTTATTTTTTTAGTTTAGTTTAGGTTTTATTTATTTTATTTTAGTTTAGATTTTATTAATTATTTTATTTTCCTTTTAGGTTTAAGTTTAAGTTTAGGTTTTAGTTTATGTTTTCATTTTATTTTATTTTGGTTTAGGTTTTGTTATTTATTTTATTTTTAGAATTTATTTAGTTTAAGTTTAGGTTTTTAGGTTTTTTTTAGGGTTTAGGGTTTTATTTTTTATTTCTTATAGTTTATTTTTTTATTTTTATTTAGCTTTATTTTCATGTTTATTTAGTTTAGTTTATTTATTTTAGGTTAGTTTATTATTTAATTTTAGGTTTGTTTTTTTAGTATAGTTTTATTTTTACTTTATTTTTTTGGTTAAGGTTTTATTTTTTTTTTATTTTTAGGTTTAGGTTTAGGTTTTTATTATTTTTTTGGGTTTAGGTTTTAGGTTTTTTTAGGTTTTAATTTAGGTTTAGGTTTACTTTTATTTTATATTATTTAGTTTAGGTTTAGGTTTAGATTTAGTTTATTTTAGGTTTAGGTTTAGGTTTTTATTTATTTTAGGTTTTATTTTAGGTTTAGTTTTTATTTTATTAGGTTTTATTTTTGTTTAGTTTATGTTTTATTTTATTTTATTTTAGTTTAGTTTTATTAATTATTTCTTTTAGGTTTAAGTTTAGGTTTAGGTTTAGTTTAGTTTATTTATTTTATTTTATTAGGTTTGGTGTTTATTTTATTTTTAGATTTTATTCAGTTTAGGTTTAGGTTTTTAGGTTTTTAGGGTTTAGGGTTTAGGGTTTGGGGTTTAGGGTTTAGGGTTTAGGGTTTAGGTTTAGGCTTTAAGCTTTAGGCTTTAGTGTTTAGGGCTTAGGGTTAGCTTTATGGTTTAGGGTTTAGGATTTTAGGGTTTAGGGATTAGGTTTAGGGTTTAGTGTTGGTTTAGGGTTTAGGTTTTTTTATTTATTTTATTTTTTAATTTTTAATTTTTTAAATTAACTAAACTAGAAGGTTTAGGATTATTTAGTTTATTTAGTTTATTTTTATTTATTTCAATTTATTTTATTTTTTATTTTTGTTTAGGTTAATTTTTTTATATTTTTATTTAGGTTAATTTTTTTTATTTGCTTTAGTTCATTTAGTTTTATTTATTTTAGTTTAGGTTGTTTATTTTAGTTTTATGTTTAGGTTTAGGTTTAGGTTTATTTTTTTGTTTAGTTTTATTTTATTTTATTTTTTAGGTTTAGGTTTTATTTTTTATTTCTAGGTTATGCTTTAGGTTCTTATTTTATTATTTTTAGGTTTAGGTTTAAGGTCTTTATATTAGGTTTATTTTTAAGTTTAAGTTTAGTTTTTTTTTAGTAGTGAACAAATTCAGATTTAATATTTCTTCTTTTCAATTTCATCAACCAAGTAACACACCAAGTTTTCTAAGACACAAGCAATGACATAGACAAAAAATGAGCACGCATAGAGAAAATCAAAAACCCTAGATAACTAGAGCCATCTCTACAATAAAGACATTGTTTCCATAAGCAGCATCTTGGATCAACCAATCCTGAGTTTTTCCAGTTCCCATCAGAATCACTCCGGCCTCTTGAGCAGTAAGATCCACAATCATCTCCCCAATCTCTCCCTCCACCACATCCATGGCAGTAAACTCCGTCACTTCTCCCGCCTCCATAACCACCACTTCCATATCCAAGCCCTCAGATCCCCCACCATTTGCGGTAACCAGCCTCCACCTTCCTCCACCATCTAGACTAAGCGGTTGGCGGTGATGTTCTTCATCAGGTTTTGCCCACTCTTAGTGTTTAGGTTTAGGTGTTTTAGGTGTTAGGGTTTAGGGTTAGTTTAGAGTTTAGGGATTAGGGGTTTAGTGTTTAAGGTTTAGGGTTAAGGGTTAGGGTTAGGGTTTTTTGTTTAGGGTTTAGGGTTGGTTTATGGTTTAGGGTTTTTTAGGGTTTTAGGTTTAGGGTTTAGAGTTTAGGGTTCTATGTTTAGAGTTGTAAGTTTAGGGTTTAGGTTTAGGGTTAGTTTTAGGGTTTAGGGTTTAGGGTTTAGGGTTTAGGATTAGTTTAAGGGTTTAGGGTTTAGACTTTTATTTTTTCATTTTTATAGTTTATTTTATTTTTTATTTAGCTTTATTTTAATGTTTATTTAATTTAGTTGATTTATTTTAGGTTGCTTTATTTTAGCTTAATTATTAATTTTAAGTTTATGTTTAGGTTTATTTTTTAGTATTATTTTATTTTTAGTTTATTTTTTAAGTAAAGGTTTTTCTAGGTTTATTTTTAGGTATTTATTTTATTTTATTTTTTTGGGTTTAGGATTTAGGTTTATTTTTAGGTTTTATTTTTTAGTTTAGGTTTAGCTTTACTTTTAGTTTATTTTATTTTATTTAGTTTAGGTCTAAGTTTAGGTTTAATTTATTTTAAGTTTAGGCTTAGGTTTTATTTACTTAACATTTTTTAGGTTTATTTTATAGCTTTAGGTTTTTATTTAGTTTTTTTTTTTAATTTTAGGTTTAGTTTTTATTTTATTTAGGTTTTTTATTTTTTTTAATTTAGTTTAGGTTTATATTTATTTTATTTTAATTTAGTTTTTATTAATTTTTTTTACATTTTGGTTTAGGTTTAGGTTTTAGTTTATGTTTTTATTTTATTCTATTTTGGTTTAGGTTTTTTTATTTATTTTATTTTTTAGTTTTATTTAGTTTAGGTTTAGGTTTTAAGGTTTTTAGGGATTAGGGTTTAGGGTTTAGGGTTTAGGTTTGGGTTTAGGGTTTAGGGTTGTAGGTTTTAGGTTTAAGTTTTAGGGTTTAGCATTTATGGTTTTGGGTTAGTTTTAGGGTTTAGGGTTTTAAGGTTTAGCATTTAGGGTTTGGGGTTTAGTGTTAGTTTTAAGGTTTAGGGTTAGGGTTTATTTATTTATTTATTTTTATATTTTTTTTTTAAAATTAACTAAACTAGAAGGTTTAGGATTATTTAGTTTATTTTTTATTTATTTCAGTTTATTTTATTTTTTATTTATATTTAGTTTTATTTTTATTTTTATTTTCTTTTAGTTTAGTTTATTTATTTTAATTTAGGTTTTATATTTTAGTTTTTTTTTAATTTTAGGTTTAGGTTTAGGTTTACTTTTTTTGTTTAGCTTTATTTTAATTTTATTTCTTAAGTTTAGGTTTTATAATTTATTTTTTGGTTTAGGTTTGGGTTCTTATTTTATTTTTTTAGCTTTAGGTTTTAGGATTTTATTTTAGGTTTATTTTTCAGTTTAAGTTTAGTTTTTTCTAATCAAGAACAAATTCATATTCAACATTTCTTCTTTTTAATTTCATCAACCAAGTAACACACCAAGTTTTCTAAGACACGAGCAAAGACAGATAAAAAGTGAGCACACATAGAGCAAATTAAATACCCTAGATAACTAGAACTTTCTCTACTATAAGGACAGTTCTATAAGTAGTAGCTCTGATCGACCTTTCTTGAGTTTCTCTAGTTCCCATCAGAACCACCTCGGCCTTTCAAGTAGCAGGATCCACCATCATATCCCCGATCTCTCCCTCCACCACCACCATGGCTGTAACCTCCATCGCTCCTCCTGCCTCCATGACCACCACCACTCTAACCACCACCTCCAAATCCACCTCCAGATCCCCACCACCACTGATAACCGCCTTTCTTAGCCTCCAATATCTAGGAGCCTAGTTGGTGATGTTCCTGCCGTCAAGGTTCTACCCATTCTTAGGGTTTAGGTTTATGTTTAGGTTTATTAGGTTTTAGGGTTTAGGTTTATTTTTTAATTTATTTAGTTACTTTAGGTTTAGCTTTAGGGTTAGGGTATGGGGTTAGGGTTTAAGGTTTAGGGTTTAGGTTTATGGTTTTGGGTTTAGGGTTTAGGGTTTAGGGTTAGCTTAGGGTTTAGGGTTTTTTAATTAAGTAAATAGGTTTGGGTTAACTTAATTTATTTAGTTTATTTTATTTTTTATTTTTATTTATGATTATTTTTTTATTTAGTTTAGTTTATTTATTTTAGGTTTAGTTTTTTTTTTGCTTTAGAGTTTAGGTTTAGGATTATTTTTTTGTGGTTATTTTATTTTATTTTTTTTGGTTTAGGTTTTATTTTTTTATTTTTTAGGTTTACATTTAGGTTTTAGTTTATTTTATTAGGTTTTTATTTTAGGTTTAGTTTTAGGTTTTATTTTTTAGTTTAGGCTTAGGTTTATTTTTATTTTATTTTATTTAGTTTATGTTTAGGTTTAGGTTTAGTTTACTTTAGGTTTAGGTTTAGGTTTTATTTATTTTTGTTTAGTATATTTTAGTTTAGGTTTAGTTCATTTTATTTTTATTTTAGGTTTAGGTTTTTTTAAGTTTAGGGTTTAAGTTTTAATTTTTGGTTTATTTTTTAGGTTTATGATTTTATTTAGTTTTTATTTTATTTTATTTTAGGTTTATTTTAGGTTAATTTTATTTTTTATTTTTATTTTATTTTTAGGTTTATTTTATTTTAGTTTAGTTTGGTTATTATATATTTTATTTTATTTTATTTTTATTAATTTATTTTATTTTATTTTTAGGTTTAGGTTTATGTTATAGTTTAGGCTTTTATTTTATTTTGTTATTTTATTTTTTAGGTTTATGTTTTATATTTATCTTATTTTTAGGTTTATTTAGTTTAAGTTTAGGTTTTAAGTTTTAGTTTTTTAGGGTTTAGGGTTTAGGGTTTTAGGTTTAGTGTTTTAGGTTTGGGTTTTAGTTATGGGTTTAGGTTTAGGGTGTGGGGTTTAGTGTTTAGGTTTGAGGTTTATGGTTTTAGGGTTTAGGGTTTAGGATTTAGGGTTTAACTTTTTGGGTTTAGGGTATTTAGGGTTTTAGGTTTAGGGTTTAATGTTTAGGTTGGTTTAGGCATAAGGTTTAGGGTTTATGGTTAGTTTAGGTTTTAGGTTTAAGTTTAGATTAGGGTTTAGGTTTAGGTTTAGGAGTTAGGTTTAGGATTTAGTTTAGCATTTAGATTTAGGGTTTAGTGTTTAGGGTTTAGGTTTAAGTATTTTAGTTTAGGGTTTAAGGCTTAGGGTTTAGGGTTTAGGGTTTAGGGTTTAGTTAGGTTTAGGGTTTATTTAGGGTTTATTTGGGTTTTATAATTTAGGGTTTATTTATTTTTTTTTATTATTTTTTTATTTTAATTATTTTATTTTCTTAAATTTTTTAGGTTTATTTAGTTTATTTTTTTTATTTATTTTATTTATTTTATTTTGATTTAGCTTTATTTTTTATTTTATTTTAGTTTATTTATTTTAGTTTATTTATTTTAGTTTAGGTTTTAATATTGCTTTATTTTATATGTTTAGGTTTGGATTTATGTCTATTTTTAAGTTATTTTTATTTTTATTTTATTTTTTGGGTTTAGGTTTTATTTTTTATTTTTAGGTTTAGGTTTAGGATTTTATTTAATTTTTTTAGGTTTAAGTTTCAGGTTTTCTTTTTAGGTTTATTTTTAGGATTTTATTTTATTTAGTTTAAGTTTAGGTTTTGGTTTAGTTTAGTTTAAGTTTATGTTTAGGTTTTATTTATTTTAGCTTAGTTTAGGTTTAAGTTTATTTTGTTTTTATTTTAAGTTTAGGTTTTTTTTAGTTTAGGGTTTTAGTTTGAATTTTTATTTATTTTTAGGTTTATTTTTTAGGTTTAGGTTTTTACTTAGTTTTTATTTTATTTTATTTTAGGTTTATTTTATTTTTATTTTAGGTTTAGTTTTTTATTTAGGATTTTTATTTTTTTAGTAAAGTTTAGGTTTTTATTTATTTTATTTTAGTAAAGTTTTTATTTTTTTTAGTTTTTTTATTTATGTTTAGGTTTAGGGTTTAGTTTATACTTCTATTTTATTATATTTTTTATTTTATTTTGGTTTAAGTTTTTTTATTTATTTTATTTTAAGCTTTTATTTAGTTTAGGATTAGGTAAAACTTTTTAGGGTTTTTGGTTTATGATTTATGGTTTAGGGTTTAGGGTTTAGAGGCTTCTTTGTGTTTATGGTTTAGGATTTAGGATTTATGGTTTATGATTAAGGGTTTAGTTTTAAAGTTTAGGGTTTAGGGTTTAGGGTTTTAGGGTTTAGGGTTTAGGGTTTCTAGTTTAGGGTTTAGGGTTTTAGGGTTTAGGTTTTAAGTTTGGGTTTAGGGTTTAGGGTTTGTTTTAGGTTTAGGGTTTTAGGTTTAGGGTTTAGGTTTTAGTTAGGGTTTTAGGTTTTAGGTTTAGGGTTTAGTTTTATTTAGGGTTTTAGTTTAGTTTAGGGTTTAGGGTTTAGTTAGTTTATAGTTTATTTGTTTTTCTATGGTTCTTTGTATTTTTTAATAGAAAAATTGATTCAACATTTCTTCATTTGATTTCATAAACCAAGTAACACCTATGTTTCTAAGACAAAGATAAAAAATGAGCTCATATCAAATCAAAAAATAATAGAATTATCTCTATTATAAAAGTTCCATAAGATGATCATTGTCCTTTCTTCAATTTTATTTTATTTAGGCTTTTTTATTCTAAGGTTTATTTTCTTTTTTTAGTTTAGTTTAGGTTTTCTTTATTTTCTTGTAGTTTATTTTATTTTATTTTAAGTTTAAGTTTAGGTTTTAGTTTAGGTTTTATTTTATTTTATTTTATTTAGGTTTAGGTTTTTTTATATTTTATTTTTTGGTTTTATTTAGTTTAGGTTTAGGTTTATAAATTTTTAGGGTTTAGAGTTTAGGGCTTAGGGTTTTAGGCTTTAGGGTTTTATGGTTTGGGTTTAGGGTTAGGGTTTAGGGTTTAGAGTTTAGGGTTTAAGGTTAGCTCAGGGTTTAGAGTTTTTTTTAAACTAAGTAAACCAGTAGGTTTAGGTTTATTTAGTTCATTTAGTTTATTTTATTTATTATAGTTTATTTTATTTTATAATTTTATTTATGTTTATTTTTTATTTTTATTTAGTTTACTTTATTTATTTTAGGTTTATTTATTTTAGTTTAGGTTTTTTAATTTAGTTTATTTTATAGGTTTAGGTTTAGGTTTACGTTTAGGTTAAGGTTTATTGTTTAGTTGAGTTTTATTTTTAATTTACTTTTTATGTTAAGGTTTCATTTTTTTATTTTTAGGTGTAGGTTTAGGTTTTATTTTATTTTATTAGGTTTTGGTTTTAGGTTTTTATTTTAGGTTAATTTTTAGGTTTTATATTTTTAGTTTAAGTTTAGGTATATTTTTAGTTTATTTTATTTTATTTAGTTTTGGTTTAGGTTTAAGTTTAACTTACTTTAGGTTTAGGTTTAGGTTTTATTTATTTTAGTTTATTTTATTTTATTTTAGCTTTAGTTTATTTTATTTTATTTATATTATTTTTATTTTAGGTTTAGGGTTTTTTTTTTAGTTTAGGGTTTAGGTTTTATTTTTTATTTATTTTTAGGTTTATTTTTTAGGTTTAAGGTTTAGGGTTTAGGGTTTTAAGTTTAGGGTTATAGGTTTAGGGTTTAGAGTTTAGGGTTTAGGGTTTAGGTTTTTCTTTTTTAAAATTAAGTAAACTAGCAAGTTTAGGTTTATTTAGTTTATTTTTTATTTTTATTTAGTTACGTTTATTTATTTTAAATTTATTTTATTTAGTTTAGGTTTTTTTATTTTTTTTATTTTTTTGGTTTAGGTTTAGGTTTATGTTTATTTTTTAGTTTAGTTTTATTTTTATTTTATTTTTTAGATTTAGGTTTTATTTTTTTTTTATTTATAGGTTTATTTTATTTATTATTTTAGGTTTAGGTTTTAGGTTTTCATTTTAGGTTTATTTTAGGTTTTAATTTTTAATTTAGCTATAAGTTTTCTTTAGTTTATTTTATTTTATTTAGTTTAGGGTTTAGGTTTAGTTTATTTTAGGTTTAGGTTTAGGTTTTATTTATTTTAGTTTAGTTTATTTTAGTTTAGGTTTATTATTTTATCTTGTTTATTTTATTTTGTTTTTTTTTTTTTTTTTAGGTTTTATTTTTATTTCATTTTTGGTTTATTTTTTAGGTTTAAGTTTTATTTGGTTTTATTTATTTTATTTTACTTTTATTTTATTTTATTTTATGTTTAGTTTTATTTTATTTAGTTTTATTTTAGGTTTATTTTATTTTTTAGTTTAGTTTAGGTTTTTATTTATTTTACTTGAGTTTAGTTTTTTTATTTATTTTATTTTATTTTAGGTTTAGGTTTAGGTTTAGGTTTTGATTTTAATTTATTTTTATTTTATTTACTTTAGGTTTATTTATTTTTTATTTTTAGGTTTATTTAGTTTAGGTTTAGATTTTAGTTTTAGTTTAGGGTTTAGGGTTTAGGTTTAGGGTTTAGGTTTAGTGTTTAGTATGGTATAGGTTTGGGGTTTAGCATTTAATATTTTATGGTTTAGGTTTAGGGTTTTAGGGTTTTAAGGTTTAGGGTTTAGGGTTTAAGGTTGTAGGTTTAGGGTTTAAACATTAGGGTTTAGGGTTTAGGGTTAGGGTTTTATTTATTTATTTTTATTTTTTAAAATTAAGTAAACTCATAGGTTTTGGTTTATTTATTTGATTTTTTATTTATTTTAGTTAATTTTAATTTTTTTATTTCAGTTTTTTTTATTTAGTTTAATTTATTTAATTTAGGTTTATTTATTTTATTTTAGGTTTTTTATTTTAGTTTTTTTAGGTTTAGTTTAGGTTTAGGTTTATTTTTAGTTTAGTTATATTTTTTATTTTTTTAGGTTAAGGTTTTCTTTTATTTTTTAGGTTTAGGTTTAGGTTTTATTTTATCTTTTTTTTAGGTTTAGGTTTAAGGTTTTATTTTATGTTTATTTTTATGTTTTATTTTTTATTTTAGGTTTAAGTTTAGGTTTTATTTATTTTGGTTTAGTTTATTTTATTTTAGGTTTAGGTTAATTTTTTATATTTAACGTTTAGTTTTTTTTTAGTTTAGGGTTTAGGTTATATTTTTTAATTTATTTTAGGTTTATGTTTAGGTTTAGGTTTTATTTAGTTTTATTTTATTTTATTTGAGGTTTATTTTATTTTATTTTAGGTTTAGTTTTTATTTTATTTAGGTTTTATTTTAATTTAGTTTAGGTTTTTTTATTTTTTGTTTAACTTTTAATTTTTTTTTTTTTTTAGGTTTAAGTTTAATTTTTAGTTTATGTTTTTAATTTATTTTATTTTTTATTTTATTTTGGTTTAGATTTTATTTATTTATTTTATTTTTAGGTTTTATTTATTTTAGGTTTAGGTTTTTAGCTTTTCTTGGTTTAGGGTTTAGGGTTAGTTAAAGGTTTAGGGTTTAGGGTTTAGGATATGGGGTTTAGGGTTTAGGGTTTAGGGTTTATAGTTTATGGTTTTAGGTTTTAGAGTTTAGGGTTTGAGGTTTAGGGTTTAGGGCTTTTAGGGTTTAAGGTTCAAGGTTTAGGGTTTAGGTGTTAGGTTTAGGGTTCAAGTTTAGGGTTTAGAGTTTAGGGTTTTGGTTTTTTTTAACAGAGAACAAATTCAGATTCAATATTTCTTATTTTGTTTATTTAATTTATTTAGTTTATTTAATTTATGTTTTATTTTTTTTTTATTATTATTTTTTATTTTAATTTAGCATTATTATTATTTTTTATTTAGTTTAGATTACTTATTTTATGTTTTTTATTTTAGTTTAGGTTTTTTATTTTAATTTATTTTTTAGGTATAAGTTTAGGTTAAAGTTTGTTTTTTAGTTGAATTTTATTTTTACTTTATTTTTTTGGTTTAGGTTTTATTTTCTTTTTTAGGTTTAGGTTTAGGTTTTTTTTTCCTTAGGTTTATGTTTTATGTTTTTATTTTAGGTTCATTTTTATGTTTTATTTTTTTAGTTTAGCTTTAGGTTTATTTTTAGTTTAGTTTATTTTATTTAGTTTAGGTTAGGTTCGGGTTTAGGTTTAGGTTTTATTTATTTCAGTTTAGTTTATTTTATTTATTTTATATTTATCCTAGGTTTTTTTTTTAGTTTAGGGTTTAGGTTTTATTTTTTAATTTATTTTTTAGGATTTATTTGAAGGTTTATTTTAAGTTTAGGTTTTTATTTAGTTTTTATTTTATTTTATTTTAGGTTTATTATAGGTTTATTTTATTTTTATTTTACGTTTAGTTTTTCTTTTATTTAGGTTTTTTATTCTTAGGTTTAATTTATTCTTAGGTTTCATTTATGTTTTAATCTAGTTTGTGTTTTTATTTATTTTATTTTAAGGTCTAGGTAGTTTAGGTTTTTTTATTTATTTTATTTTTAGAATTTTATTTAATTTAGGTTTAGGTTTTAGGTTTTTAGGGTTTAGGGTTTATGGTTTAGGGTTTAGGGATTAGGGTTTATGGCTTAGGGTGTTAGGGTTTAAGGTTTTAGAGTTTAGGGTTTTGGGATAGTGTTTAGGGTTTAGAGTTTAGGGTTTAGTTTAGGTTTAGGGTTTATAATTTAGTTTTTGGGTTTTAGGTTTAGTGTTTAAGGGTTTAAGTTTAGGTTTAGGTTTATACTTTACTTTAGGGTTTTAGGTTTTGGGTTTAGAGTTTAGAGTTAGGGTTAGGGTTTAGGGTTTAGGGTTTAGGTTTAGAGTTTATAGTTTTTAGGTTTAGGGTTTAGGGTTTTAGCTAGGGTTTATTTAGCTTTTAGGGTTTAGGGTTTAAGGTTTTAGGGTTTAGGATTTTGGATTTAGGGTTTAGGGTTAAGAGTTTAAGATTATAGATTGTAGGTTTAGGGTAAGTTTTAGGGTTTAGGTTTTAGGGTTAGGGTTTTTTTATTTTTTATTTTTTTTAGATTAAATGTAGGTTTAGTTTATTTATTTTTTTATTTATTTTAGTTGATTTTATTTTATCTTTATTTAGCTTTATTTTTTATTTTATTTAATTTTGTTTATTTATTTTAGATTTATTTATTTTAGTTTTGGTTTATTTATTTTAGTTTTCTTTTTTTTGGTTTAGATTTAGGTTTGGTTTATTTTTAGTTGTGTTTTATTTTTATTTATTTTTTCAGGCTTAAGTTTTATTTTTTATTTTTGGTTTAGGTTTTGTTTTAGTTTATTTTTTAGTTTAAGGTAGGTTTTATTTTAGGTTTAATTTTAGGTTAATTTTTTAGTTTAGGTTTACATTTATTTTAGTTTATTTTATTTTATTTTATTTAGGTTTAGGTTTAGGTTTAGGTTTTTTTTATTGATTTTTTGTTTATTTTAGTGTTAGTTTAGGTTTATTTTATTTTATTTAGTTTTTATAGTTTTGGGTTTAGGTTTTATTTTATTTATTTTATGTTATTTTGGTTTTATTGTTTAGGTTTAGGATTTATTTAGTTTTATATTATTTTATTTTTATTGTTTATTTTTATCTTAGGTTTTATTTTATTTAGGTTTTTAATTTTTATTTTAGTTTAGGTTTTTATTTTATTTTAGTTTTTCTTTTTTTTTTCTTTTTTTTTTATTTTTAGGTTTAGGTTTAGGTTTAGGGTTTAGTTTATGTTTGTATTTTTTTTATTTTTTTATTTTATTTTTGTTTAGATTTTCTTTGTTTTTATTTTTAGGTTTTATTTAGTTTAGGCTTAGGTTTTAGCTTTTAGGGTTTAGGGTTTAGGGTTTAGGTTTAGGTTTAGGGTTTAGGGTTTAGGTTTATTACTTTTGGGGTTTAGGGTTTAGGGTTTAGGTTTTAGGGTTGAGCATTTTAGTTTAGGTTTAGGTTTTCTTTTAGGGTTTAGGGTTTAAGGTTTAGAACAGGGTTTAGGAGGGTTTAGGGTTTAGGGCTTTTGTTTTTTGTTTAGTTTAGGGTTTATGGTTTTTAGGGTTTAGGGTTTGTTTAGGTTTTAGGTTTAGTGTTTAGGTTTAGGTTTATGGTTAAGGGTTTTAGAGTTTAGGTTTAAGGTTTAGTGTTTAGGTTTTAGGTTTAGGGTTAGTTTTAGTTTAGTTTAGGTTTTAGTTTAGGTTTATTTAGTTTTTTATTTTGTTTATTTTAGGTTTATGTTTTTACTTTAGTTTTATTTTATTTAGGTTTATTTATTTTATTTTTTTAGGTTTAGGTTTAGGTTTTATTTTATTTTTTTTAGGTTTAGGTTTTAGGTTTATTTTATTTATTTTTTAGTTTTTTTAGTTTAGGTTTAGGTTTATTTTTAGTTTATTTTATATTTAGTTTAAGGTTTAGGTTTAGTTTATTTTAGGTTCAAGTTTTATTATTTTTTTTAGGTTTAGGTTTTTTTTATTTTTTTTAGGTTTAGGTTTTGGGGTTTAATTTTTTTTTTGACTTTTAGGTTTTATTTTTAAGTTTAGGTTTAGGTTTATTTTTAGTTTATTTTATTTTATTTAGTTTAAGGTTTAGGTTTAATTTATTTTAGGTTCGGGTTTTTATTTTAGTTTAGTTTATTTTTTATTTAGGTTTATGTTTATTTTATTTTATTTTAGGTTTAGGTTTTTTTTTAGTTTAGGGTTTAGGTTTTATTTTTTATTTATTTTAGGTTTATTTTAGGTCTTTTTTTAGGTTTATGTTTTTATTTAGTTTTTATTTTATTTTATTTTAGGTTTATTTTAGGTTTATTTTATTTTTATTTTACTTTTAGGTTTTTTATTCATATGTTTATTTTATTTCTTTTGTTTAGTTTATGTTTTTATTTATTTTATTTTAGTTTATTTTTATTTTATTTAGGTTTAGTTTAATTTTATTTTATTTATTTTTAGTTTTATTTAGTTTAGGTTTTAGATTTTTTTAGGTTTTAGGGTTTTTAGGGTTTAGGGTTTAGGATTTTGGGTTTTAGGTTTAGGGTTTTAGGGTTAAGGTTTGGGTTATGGTTTAGTTTTAAACTTTTGGGTTTAGGTTTTAAACTTTAGGGTTTTGGGTTTAGGTTAGTTTAGGGTTTAGGTTTAGGTTTAAGGTTTAAGTTTAGGGTTTAGGTTAGGTTTAGGGTTTAGGGTTTAGGGTTTAGGATTTTAGGGTTTAGGGTTTAGGGTTTAGGATTAGGGTTAGAGTTTAGGGTTTAGTATTTATGGTTTGTTTAGGGATTAGTTTTTTGGGGTTTAGGGTTTAAGGTTTAGGGTAGAGGGTTTAGGGTTTAAGGTTTAGGGTTTAGGGTTTATAGTTTGTAGGTTTAGGGTTTAGAGTTTAGGGTTTATGGTTAGTTTTATGGTTTAGGGTTTAGGGTTAGGGTTTTTTATTTATTTTATTTTTAAATTAAGTAAACTCATAGGTTTAAGTTTATTTAGTTTATTATTTATTTATTTAATTTTATTATATTTTTTATTTTGATTTAGATTTATTTTATTTTTATTTAGTTTAGTTTATTTATTTTAATTTATTTTAGGTTTAGGTTTAGGTTTAAGTTTATTTTTTTGTTTAGTTTATTTTTATTTTAGTTTTTAGGTTTAGTTTTTGTTTTTTAATTTTTAGGTTTAGGTTTAGGTTTAGGTTTTTAGTTTAAGTTTATTTTTAGGTTTTATTTTTTTAGTTTAGGTTTATTTTTTTTAATTTAATTTATTTTATTGAGTTCAGGTTTAGGGTTATGTTTAGGTTTTGTTTTATTTTTTATTTAAGATTTAGGTTTTATTTTTTATTTTTTTTTAGGTTTTATTTTTAGGTTTATTGTTTAGGTTTATTGTTTAAGTTTAGGGTTTTATTTAGTTTTTATTATATTTTATTTTATTTTTATTTTATTTATATTTTAGGTTTAGTTTTTTTATTTAGGATTTTTATATTTTTATTTTAGTTTAGATTTTTATTCATTTTATTTTAGTTTAGTTTTATTTTTTTATTTTATTTTCTTTTTAGGTTTAGGTTTAGGTTTAGGTTTAGGTTTTAGTTTATGTTTTCATTTATTTTTATTATTTTATTATATTTTTGTTTAGGTTTATTTATTTATTTTTTAGCTTTTATTTAGTTTAGCTTAATGTTTTTAGCTTATTTGTGTTTAGGGTTTAGGGTTTAGGGTTTAGGATTAGTTGAGGGTTTAGGGTTTAGGATTTGGGATTTAGGGTTTAGGGTTTAAGGTTTTGGGTTTATTTTTAGATTTTAGGTTTTATTATTTAGAATTTAGGGTTTAGGGTTTTAGGGTTTAGGGTTCAAGTTTAGGGTATATTTTTATTTTATTTTATTTTGGTTTAGGTTTTATTTATTTATTTTATTTTTAGGTTTTATTTAGTTTAGGTTTAGCTTTTTAGCTATTTAAGGTTTCAATTTAAGGTTAGTTTAGGGTTTATGATTTATAGTTTAGTGTTTGGGGTTTAGGGTTTAGAGTTTAGGGTTTTTTTTAGGTTTAGGGTTTTAGGGTTTAGGATTTAGGGTTTAGGTTTTAGGGTTTAAGGTTTAGGGTTTAGCATTTTAGGGTTTAAGGTTTAGAGTTTTAGTTTAAGTTTAAGTTTAGGGTTAGTTTTAGGTTTAACTTTAGGTTTTAGGTTTCTGATTTATAGTTAGGTTTAGGTTTAGCTTTGGATTTAGTGTTTAAACTTTAAGTTTAGGGTTTTAGGGTTTAGATTTAGGTTTAGGGTTAAGTGTTTAGTTTTAGGTTTAAGTTTAGGGTTTAGTTTAGGGTTTAGGGTTTAAAGTTTATAGTTTTTTAGGCTTTAAGGTTTTAGGTTGTGGGTTTAGGGTTTATGGTTTAGGGAAAGGATTAGGGTTTAGGGTTTAGGGTTTAGTGTTGTAAGTTTAGGGTTTAGGATTAGTTTTAGTTTAGGGTTTAGTGTTTAGGGTTTAGAGTTTAGTGTTTATGTTTTAGGATTTAGGGTTTAGGATTTAGGGTTTTAAAGTTTGGGGTATTTAGGTTTAGCTTAGCATTTAATGTTTATAGGGTTTAGGGTTTAGTGTCTAGGGTTTAGGTTTTAGGTCTTGGTGTACTGGTTTTGGTTTAGTGTTTAGGTTTTTTGGTTTTTTTTAATAAAGAACAAATTCAGATTCAACATTTCTTCTTTTCGATTTAATCAACCACATAACACACCAAGTTTTTTAAGACACAAGCGATGACATAGATAAAAAATGAGCACACATAGAGAAAATCAAAAACCTTAGATAATTAGAGCCATCTGTACTATAAAGACATAGTTCCATAAGTGATAGGTCGGATCGATCATTCTTCAATTTCTCAAGTTCCCATTAGAACCATCCGGTCCTCTAGAGTAGCGAGATCCACCATCATATCCCCGATCTCTCCCTCCGCCACCACCATGGTTGTAACCTACATCGCTCCTCTAGCCTCCATAACCTCCACTACTCCAATCACCACCTCCATATCCAACAACACCTCCAAATCCCACCCTCACGATAATTGCCTCGCCTTGCCTCCATTGCTAGATCTAGCGAGCTTGCTTGGTAGTGATGTTCCTACCGTTAAGGTTTTGCCCATTCTTAGGGTTTAGGTTTAGCTTTAGGTTTAGGTTTATTAGGTTTTAAGGTTTAGGTTTATTTTTTAATTTATTTAGTTACTTTAGGTATAGGTTTAAGGTTCGGCTTTATGGTTTAGGGTTTAGGGTTTAAGGTTTAGGGTTTAGGGTTTTAGAGATTATGCTTTTAGGGTTTAGGGTTTCGGGTTTAGGATTTTTTTGGGTTTAAGGTTGTAGGTTTAGGGTTTAAAGTTTAGGGTTTAGAGTTTAGGATTTAGGGTTTATGGTTTTTCTTTAAAATTAAGTAAACCTAGTAAGTTTAGGTTTATTTAGTTTGTTTTTTATTTAGGTTTTTTATTTTAGTTTATTTTTTTTAAGTTTTTTTTTTAGTTAAGTTTTATTTTTATTTTATTTTTTAGGTTTAGGTTTTATTTTTAATTTTAATTTTATCTTTTTAGGTTTAGGTTTTAGGTTTTCATTTTAGGTTTATTTTTAGGTTTTATTTTTTAGTTTAGGTTTAGGTTTATGTTTTATTTATTTTAGTTTAATTTAATTTAGGTTTAGGTTTATTTTATTTTGATTAATTTATTTTTATTTTAGGTTTAGGTTTTTATTTGATTTTTATTTAATTTTATTTTAGGTTTATTTTATTTTTATTTTACATTTAGTTTTTATTTTATTTAGATTTTTTATTCATAAGTTTATTTTATTTTTTAGTTTAGTTTAGGTTTACATATATATATATATATATATATATATATATATATATATTATATTTAAGCTTAAGTTTATGTTTTAGTTTAGGTTTATTTTATTTTATTTATTTTATCTTATTTAGGTTTAGGTTTATTTATTTATTTTATTTTTTAGGTTTATTTAATTTTGGTTTTTTTTTTAGTTTTAGGTTTTAGGTTTTGGGTTTAGGTTTAAGGTTTAAGGCTTTAGGGTTTAGGTTTTAGGTTTAGGTTTAGGGTTAAGGTTTGGGTTTAGGGTTTAGGATTTAGTGTTTAAGCTTTAGGTTTACAATTTAGGTTTAGTTTAGGTTTAGGGTTTAGTTAGTTTTAGGTTAGTTTGATTTAGGTTTAGGTTTTAGGATTTTATAGTTTAAATTTAGGTTTTAGTTTAGTTTTAAGTTTAGAGTTTGAGTTTAGGTTAGTAGGTTAGTGTTTAGGTTTAGGGTTTAGAGTTTAGGGTTTTAGGTTGAGTTTAGGTTTTAGGTTAGGGTTGTTTAGGTTTAGGTTTAGGGTTTAGTTAATTTAGTTTAGGGTTTAGGTTTATATTTAGGGTTTAGTTTAGTTTTAGGGTTTATTTAGGTTTGAGTTTAGGTTTTATGGTTTAGGGTTTAGGGTTTAGGGTTTAGGGTTTTTTTTTGAAAAATTAAGTAAATCAGTAGGTTTAGGTTTATTTATTTTATTTAGTTTATTTTTTTATTTTTATTTAGATTTTTTTTATTTGGTTTAGTTTATTTATTTTAGGTTTATTTATTTTAGTTTAAGTTTTTTATTTTAGTTTATTTTCTAGGTTTAGGTTTAGGTTTATGTTTATTTTTATATTTGGTTTTATTTTAATTTTATTTTTTAAGTTTAAGTTTTATTTTTTATTTTTAGGTTTAGGTTTTTATTTTTAATTTTTTAGATTTAGCTTTTAGGTTTATTTTCTTAGTTTTGTTTAAAATTTAGGTTTAAGTTTATTTTTAGTTTATTTTATTTTGTTTAGTTTAGGGTTTAAGTTTAGTTTATTTTTGGTTTAGGTTTAGGTTTTATTTATTTTAGTTTAGTTTATTTTAGGTTTAGGGTTTTTTTTAGTTTAAGCTTTAGGTTTTATTTTTTATTTATTTTTAGGTTATTTAATAGGTTTAAGTGTTTATTTAGTTTTTATTTTATTATATTTTTATTTTATGTTTAGTTTTATTTTATTTAGATTTTTTTATTTAGTTTAGGTTTTTATTTATTTTATTTTAGTTTAGGTTTAGGTTTTTAGGTTTTATGATTTAGGGTTTAGGGTTTAAGGTTTAAGGTTTAGGTTTAGGGTTTAGGGTTTTGGTTTTTTTTTTAACAGAGAACAAATTCAGATTCAACATTTCTTCTTTTTGATTTCATCAACCAAGTAACAAACCAGGGAAGTGAGGTAATCAAATGACCTCCTTAGGGTTAGCTAAAGCCTCGTATTCCTGGGATGTCCAGACTAAAGCCTCGTATTCCTTGGTTCTTTGTTGTCCCAAGCCAATGGGAAGAGAACAATGCACTCTACTACCTTAGTCATCTAATCCCTCTTGGTTATTTATCCATCAGAAGCTTTGTCTATCTTTAATCTTTGCATCCCAAAAGCTACAACACTACATGCTTTCTCATAAGGTGAATTTAATCTCTGGGATCAACCACTACAATATCTCATGACATGGCGATTATCACGCATTAACGGTCCATAATCCTCTCACGCTTTGACATTTCCTTCTCCCCAGCGGTGAAATGACAAGCAATAGTGGATTTCTTAGCAAAACACTAACTTCCAGCTGACTCTCCGCTTAGTGATAATCTCCCTGATGAATAAGTCATGAACTTATTGGATACTAACATTTACCATTGGAGATGTACTTTGATGTGCGCTTCCTCTCAAAGAGGAGAAGAATAAAATCTACTATTCCAAGAAAGGAAGGGGATGGAATAAGTCTCTTAACTATAGATCGTAATGTGATGAGATTCTCATATCATCTGTCTAGTCCTTACACCAAAAATGAAGCTAGATATGAGGCTCTGATTGCCAGTCTAGAGTTATCCGTTACTCTAAGCATCCAGAACATCAACATCTTCTGGGATTCTCAACTAGTTATCAATCAAATTATTGATTCCTATAAGGTTATAAAGCTCAAGCTCCATCACTACCATAAGTACACCATGGAGTTATTGGCCCAAATCACAGAGGTTGCCATTTATAAGATTCCTTAAGGAGAGCGACATAGCATTATGCTTTAGCCAAGCTTGCCAAGGAGTTGACATGTCTGGAGGATGAGTCCATATCCATAAAGGTCCAAAATAGACAAGTCTTATCCCTTATTAAATTTGAACTCATCAAAAAGTACTCTCTTGAAGGGGAGGTTGCCATTGCCAAGAAGGACGAGGAGTTAGTTTAGAGGCAACCATTCATGGATTACCTAAATAAAGGTAAACTACCTCAAGAGAACTCCCAAGCCCATTAGATGAAGCAGATAGAACTTTTCTTTGCTCTTGTGGATGGTGTCTTGTACCAACAATCTTTTAATCATATGTGATTACATTATTTAGACAAGTACAATGCTCATAAGATTTTGACCAAGGTACACTCGGAGATTATGTGGAGCCAATGCAGTGCGAAGATGAAAGCCAAGATCAAGATACTAGGATAATACTGGCCATTAATGATCAAAGATTGCATGTATACGGCTAGATGATACCACCAATGTCAAATACCTAGTGTGGTCCTACACAAAATACCCAACATTCTACATCCTACGTTGGCCTCAAGGCCATTTGAGTGTTAGAATGTACATGAGTGATTGCTCCTTCAAGGGTAATCGGTTCATCTTAGTACTCACTACTTTTCCAAATGGGAAGGTGCCGAGAGGTCACAACTCAACATGTGCTCCTATTTTTTAATAACCATATTATATATAGGTTCATAGTGCCTCAATAAATTATATCGATAATTATGGGCATTCAAACACGAGATCGACAATTTTGACCGAGACGATAAAATGGAGATATTCTATAATCAACTACCCAGAGGGTAAAGGGCTTAGTAGAAGCCTTCAACAAAACTCTCATCGAATACTAAATAAGACCCAATATAAGCGATAGTGGCATTGGTAGATAGTTGGAAGCCTTGTGGGCT